>JAUZND010034560.1:0-22243 GCA_034780555.1 Coelogynopora nodosa
TCTTAACAGTACAATGGAAAATTTAAGTCTGGACTATAATGATTTAGTCTAGACTAAGTTTAGTGCGCACTATAAATTAAGTTTCTTTGCTAAGTGCGTGAACTAAGTTCAGACTTAACAAAGTTTGCACTATAAATACCCTATACTATACTAAATACTATATAAAAACAACCCAAGTATTGCACAATCCAATCAAGAAGATAAAGATTAATTACGCAATGAGAACATCTTTTATTATCAATTATTCAAACATTCCAAGTATTGCACAATCCATTCAAGAGGATAAAGATTAATAATGCAACGAGAACATCTTTTATTATCAATTATTCACTATAACTATAGTATATGTAGCGACGTTAATTGTTGTAATAAAGGACATTTAATCAATAATTGTCCATTTGGATTAATTGATTAATTAATTAGATGTTCAATAAATGCTTTCAGAAAATATTAAAAAAATGTTATTCTTGCAATTGTTTCATTTATGCTGAATATACTAACCACGATGTCTCAATACTGCGTATAATTCTCCATTTGAATTCCAATACGTGATAATTATGTACAATACAGTAATTACTGGCACACAGTATCATAATGCTATTATAGATACCCAACAAAAATGTGTGCTTCATTAACGTCTATTCCATTATAAATTATCTTATCTGCCGGTTTACCTGCTCAATAAATCTTCTTATATGAATGGAATGGAATAAAATTTAAAAATCCTTCTAATATAGAAATGGAAGAAAACAGATTAAGATCATTATAAAAATTTGAGGTGTTAGAGAACCCGATAACGGAAACAATATTGATAACAAGTGTACATAAGTACATGAATCGTCACATATTTTTAAGTTACATTATTTAAAATGGAGCGGGAATAAAAAAAACACCAATAATATTTTTAAAAGACTAATTTTTTTATGAATAGTATGCGTGATGCAATGTATTAGTTCAATTTAATTATTTATAATTCTTCGATTTATTATTTTTTATTATTAGTAATGAATGAAATAGAAAATATGAACTAATCATTCAGTTTTTTAACCCTTTTAGGTTGTTCTGTTAAGCAAACAATTAATGCAATTAGCTTAAACTGTTAGTTTAGCATACTTTTAAACTTAACTGTTATTTTGTTTACTGTAACTGTAGTTAACTGTGTTTAAATGTAACTGGAGGAGTTATATGACAAATTCATCCTTTTTGTCGCAGTTCTTAATGTTTAGAACTGTAATCTTTAGAGCTGCCGGCGCATCGCGTCCTAGTTTACAAGGGGGCACTCCATTACATTTTAAAATAATTTTATTTATGCGAGTATTCTTAACAAATACTAGTATCTAACAAATATCATTAAATACCATTTATCAATTGTTATTGCAACTGTTATTTTCTAATACAAGACGAGTAAATATATGTTCAACGATAATGTATAGAGAAGTAGGCCTAGTTGTTCACAACAACATAAGTCTAAATCATTATCTTCTAAAGTTACCCAATAATTATTTACTGCATAACAAATGATATAGATTTTGTCTTAATAATCAGTTCTAAATGTATAACAAATATTGATCAATTTATTGATCCTATATCAATGACATAAAATTATTTATTTGAATATTGCCAAATAGCTGAAAATAATATAATATTCTGATATATATTACTTTTAATAGCATAAGTAATATAGCAACAATAACGTTAGATTAAACTATATACGCAGTTATAATAAATGCGAAAATATCTTCTATGAATTACATTTTACTACAAAAATAACTACAGTTAACTACAGGTTTATAGAGTTCTGGGTTCTCGATGTTGTTTAGTCTATTCCAATCCCGTATTCGGCATACATATTAGTTTGATTTGTTGTCAATTTATTTTTCAGTCCAGATTTTCAAGTCTGATTTTTAAGTCTGATATTTCAAGTGACAGAGAACAATTCGAATTTAGGCAATCGAAGAAGCAATCTTAAATCGTGATTTTCTTCTTTTAATCAATAAGTATACTAGTAGTATGGGAATGATAACATCTACTCCATGACTCATCACCCCCATTCATATTTTTTTCATTTGCTATTACTTTCTCTGTGGCTATTCGTTGTGTCAAGGTCGTTTCAATGTAAATCAATAACGCTGATTTAGAATTTTCTATTTAGTAGTTGATTGGAGATAATGCATTTATGCTTTCAAATCTTACTATGAACAATCGTATTCGCGCGCTCTCGTCCCTACTGCTCTAACTACAGCTGCCCGAAAAAACTGTAGCTATTTTTGCAGTTATTATTATTTTTAAACTGTAGTTTTCAGAGCTGTTTTCCAATTCACTCAACCGTGTTTGTGGGAATATCTTCATTGATAATGCTGCGATTTAATAAAAATTCACTGCAGTATAATTAAATGAATACGAAAAATTCAATAGACACAACGAAAACTTTAAATAAATTCAACTTGTAACAAGAGATTTTTGAAAATAACCTTGTGATTTAGCCAATAATAACTAAACATGTAAAATATATAACATGTAGGCCCATTGTAAATAAACCACGAATACAACCATTCATTGTAAGATTTGAATTATTAATACAGATAAATATTTGCTAGCACTAATTAAGTTTATTATGGTTTAGTTTTTCAAGTCCACGACTTGTCAATAAGATTTCCACATTATAATGGAAAATATCCATTTTAGTCGCATTCAGTAAGTACCAAAAATTTAGTATAAAAATTTATACAGCTGAAAGTGACAATAAACCGTTTAAACACACTGTGTTGCAGACAATTAAATTTATTAACTATAATGAAAGGAAAATTTCTGTTTAATTTGAGACAAATGTTACGTCATCAATTTATCAAATACATGCTACGCAACGATATGGAAGGAAAAGTGTGTTACCAAAGAATTAGTCAGCTGTTACCAATTTCAGGAAGATAAAGCCTTATTAGAGTTTGAGTAGTAAACGATAAAACATGGATTAGTTAATTTGACAACCCCCAGTTGATTAGATATTTTAAGATTATTATACCGCTAAATACATATTTATTTTATCCAAAAGAGAATTCTAGAAATTTAATGAACTAATTAAATTATATTACAATGATTTCATGAAAATAAGATTCAGACGAAAATCAAAGGCAAATACAACATTGAAAAATGCTTTAATGAGCAGATTAAAATAATATGTTTCTCGTAGACATCTTCTTTATTGATTTGTATGAACATTAATTAGTATAGGTATTTACATATAACAATGTAGGCCCTAACTATTTGTGATGAAACACGTGGCGTTATTTTATTGGATGTTTATGTTAACTTCGCCATATACAATGTAGTACAGAAGTACCTAGATATAGAGCCTAGTGAAGTAATTGTAAATTAATTTAAACTGTCATTAGCTACTTAAAAAATACTGACACCATTAAAACAATTACAATTGTGACTTCAATGTATTAGTAATACATTTTTGAATTTGAATAACAAAAAAAAATATTTTGGGTACTTTTTTTCTCTTTGTTATCTAAGAAAGTGTTGGTCGTCACGTTTTGATTCTTGCCCGTCGATTGTCACTTTGTCCGAGATATTTTAGCATGTTAGTGTTGGTTATATAACTGTTTTTAAAATATTTATTTACTTCTTGAAATTTTTCTGTTAACGAAATAATTTCAGTGATATAATTTAGATGTGGAATTAAATGCAGACTTTTCAGTTTGTAGTTAAACATATTTTTAAATTAAAACATTAAAAACTTAATTTCCAACCAGAATACTAAATTCCACGTTCCATGTATCGCCATCTTCATTAAAAAATAAATGTTAAGGTTTTCTCGTGGAATTTTCCTAACTTTTGTTCTAGCTGTTTTTAAAACGTTGTGTTCAAATATTTTATTTATTCCGAAGAATTGTGTAATATAGTTTATTATTTCAGGGCATTTTTGAAAAAGAATTGTAATCATTAAAAAACAATTTCGGTATACTATACATTATAATTATATATATATATATAATTAATCGATATAAACCGATTTATATTTATATTTAACACATGCTCAACTGCAGTAAGTTATATATAGTTGTATTAAATGGGATAGATATTTGCAACATTATGTTCAATACTCACATATTCTGAATATTATATAATGTCATGTTACAATATTGAACATATAACAATCCGCTATCCGATACATTTTATTTCTTTTGACAGTAAGTATATGCAGAAGATATTGAGTAATTTAATTAGTGCCATAAAATCAGATAATTATGTATATATATATATATATCATTAAGTTCGTGTGTAATCGAAACCGCGCCAATATAGTTATAATATAATATATATATATATATATTATATCGAATCATTAAATAATCTGTTAACCAACTTTTTTAGAAAATGAAACAATCTTTAAATTTTCTAATGGATATCGATAATAAACAACGATGAAAACAAATTTGATTTACTGTATAACATCAGTGGGTAGGCTACACATCGATATTTTAGTACTTTTATAAATGTTTAATAATAACTTATTTCCAGTTATAAAATCAATAATGTCAAACAATGGTCTATATATAAGTACATATGTATGTAAGCCTATATGACTTAAGACATGACTGATATTGAATTTCATTCGAAGAAAAAAACACATGATCTGTACAATCCAATATATCAACAAACTAACCAACCTCTTGAGAAGATCTGGGGTCATATTTCCAACATGATAAGAAATGGTTTCAGATCAAAATCTATACAACTTTCATATAAATTAAAACCTTTTATGCAATCACCTCGCTTAAAAGTGATCATATTATAATTAAAAAAAAACTCATATTAATCGGAATTGTTGTTTATAATCGAAAGCGTATTATATGTAGGCCTACACCTATGTAATCCTATAGAAATATCAGGGGGAAGGGGGATAAATCTAATGAGGATATCGATGTGGAATCTTGAGAACCTCTCTGTCTACTTCCTAGAGCACTTTCGATTTAGTTTATCTTCATAGAATATATTGTATAACCAGACTCGCAAAATTTATCATAACGCATTATAGCAATTATATAACTAAGCTAAACTAAACGGATAACTAATATTTTGTGATTAGTTGTCAAAAATATTCAAAAATATTTCCCTTAAACTTTACTTCCCTTATCTAATGCAAATTATAATTATAGTTAGTAGTATGTTTGTTTGTCGCTAAATAGACACCTGAAAAAGTGTATGATTATGAACATGTAAATGCCTCGTATAATTACACTATAATTCATTAAATATAAACACAGAACATTTCGTCAACTTGAACACCACTTACTTATTATGTAGTTATTATTTGAACCGCTACTGAAAACCGTTACTGAATTAATATAAAAGCTAACATTTTATTCTCAATGTTAAAAGTTCAGAATTTCCTGTTCTCGCACAGGACCACTACTTTATCATATTTTGGAAGTAATATATATTTTGATCAATACATTAAATAGGGCTTATTTTATGTAAAGTAATAATATGACGGGGTGATTGGAAAGGGTACACGCACTTTAATTTCGTTTGCCATTGTAATGACAGTTAAATAATTCGTTAGGCCACATTCGAGTTGTATAATAATAAATCAATTGTGATTTACACTGTATTTTATCTTTTCTTATATCCGGCAGTAATTCTGGACAGCAACTTGAAGTTAGTGGAAAATAGGCATTTCTATTAAGTAATGATACCATATTATTGCATTTTTATTACACTTTCTGGTAGGGCTATGATGACACCATTGCCCCAGGTGGAGGGCTTCCATATAAAGGAAGAGGGGGAGGGGGGGAGAGACAGCTGATTTGTTATATAGAATGGGGGCAGAATCCACCCCCACCCCCCTGGTATATGGATAGTGCATGATATACGGTATATAATATTTCATGAAGTGTGAGTATAAAAAATTAATTCCGACTATAGTGGAAGAAGACAAAAATAAAAATGGATTACAAACAATTTCAACATCCTCTCTTTTCAGTATCGATCATAATATTGCATACAGCTTTTTTGCTACTCGAATAATATACTGAAATTCAATCAGTTGTTTCTAATAGTAAGAAACAAAAGGGAATTGTAAAAGAATTACGATGTCAAAGAAAACTATGTCAACCTTTCGAAGGGACTATTTCTGAATGTATTCATACATAGACGCATTTAAATATTCATTAATAGAACAAGGGATCTTATCTCAATATTAATAAATCAAATGCGCTTTCCTATAATATACAACAATTCTGAAATTGTGAAGTTGTGCTTTTACACAATTAGTCTAACTAAAGAAGTACTATGGATCCTCCTGGGTCCAATGTGCCTGTGGTGATTCACAGGAAATTATATTATATCCATGAATTCAAACATAATTTTGTTTGATTTGTTATAATTGAAAAGATACCACTTAGTGTGTTGTATTGTACGGTGAAATTGTTAACTTCTAATCACATAATATGGATTTTCTATAGTTGTTTTTTTATGCTATAGAAAATCCATATGTGATGAATAATAAATTTTACAGGGCGTAGCCAGACCCATAATTTTATTACACAATACGCAAAATCATTATTTTATTATCACATGGAAATAGAAACCCCCCTGTACGCAAACTGATTAAAATACGCAAAATCAGAAATATTTAATACGCAAATTGTAATATTTTTAGTAGACAAATGCGTACTTGCGTATGCCTGGCTACATTAAGTAATTAATTAATTAATTTTTTTTTTTAAATAAGGCGCCTATACTTAATGTATAAAGTTGTTCCCATTAGAACGAAACCATGGCTTATCAGGGACAAGTCTTTTATACTAAATTAAATATTTGTATAGTCGCCTGTAATTTTCCAGTAACCAAAATTTAGATATGTGCATTTATTAATAGAAAACGAAAAAATTAGTGATATCGACCAGTTGATAATCCGAAAAGCTGAACACTATATTTAGCCATTCAGGAACTATATTTGTTAACTTTATATGTATTTCTGATAATGAGGTAATTTTGTTTATTTTTAAAGACGCCCTTATTAAAATCAAGCAAGTTTTCGAAAATAAGTTTTCAATCACAAAGTAAGTCGATAAGAGAAAAATTGTTCAGTTATTTGTCGATGAAGGGCACAACAAATGACACAATAAATGACACAACAAATGACACTAGAAATGACATAACAAATGACACAACAAATGACACAAAAAATGACACAACAAATGACACAACAAATGACACAACAAATGACACAACAAATGACACAACAAATGACACAACAAATGACACAACAAAGGACACATCAAATGACACATCAAATGACACAACAAATGACACAACAAATGACACAACAAATGACACATCAAATGACACATCAAATGACACAACAAATGACACAACAAATGACACAACAAAGGACACATCAAATGACACAACTAGAAATCAAAGATTGCTAGAGTGGTGGTTCAATTTTGTGGCCAGCGAGCCCTAGCAAGCTAAAGTGGGTCACTTTTGTGGCAAGCAAGCCCTAGCAAGCTAAAGCGGTTCACTTTTATGACAAGCAAACCATAGCATAATATAACCCATTTAACAATAATATACTCGTTAATAGTAAACAAATTAAGTGAACATAATTTATTTGATCGAAAAAGGAAGTTATTAATAAAAAAACAATAAACACAACTTTTATTATGACAGTTTCTGCGTACAGACTATCAACGTAATGCAAGGCAAGTAATCGATTTTAGACCAGTAACATATTATTATTTCTATTTCTTAACAAGTTTGAAGCGAAGTCAGAATATATGTAAGCTGTTGTTTCTTCGTCACTCTGGACACTACTATGATATCAAATATCATAGAGTGTAACAGCGTTATCTCTTCAACCGAGCGCTAACACTATATTCTGTATCGGGACTTATTATTTGTTTTTTATTCTGCGCTGTTCTTTGTTCCCGTCAATATGATATTATATTCTTTACCTGTGCGCGATGGAGATATAGTTTTGCTCTCGTGTGTACAATAATCAGCCAGTTGAGGAGAAGAAGCAAGTAAAGAAGGCTATATTTGGTGGGGGGGGGGGGGAGGTGGGGGCTTTGTAATTAAATTTGTGACTTTGCGGCTGATAAGTGGGACACTTTGATGTTAGTAAAGGTAAATTATGACTTCAGAAGAAGTCTGTCTCAATATTGAAGGAAAACATCTATTCTGGTTGAAGTAGTTTTTGATTAGACATAAATTAAATAAAAATGTATAACACGTGAGTCAGTAAATATTATTTACAGTAGTTTGTTATTAGTTTATATGTATTATTTTATTAATAATTTATTATTTATATTGTTAATGGAATGTTATAGTTTGTCTTTTGTTCACCTGGTTTTGTTACAGAGAAAATAAATATTGCATTTGTTTCTGTTGACATCATAATATAGACTTTGCATTTTAATATTTTTTATAGAAAGAAGAAAGAACTGAAAAAAATAAAACTTTAAATCTCGGAGGAATCATAAGGAACTGGCATTTTCACATGAAAAACACATAGCTAGCTCATTATGCTTGCAAATCGGTATGTTGTTTTCTTTAAAAAAAAACAGTTTTTTTAGTTAAAAAATCGTTTTAAATCAAATTCATCTTTATATATAAAAGAAACATTTGAACTATTTTATTAACATTGATTTTATTTTAAAGGTAGTATACTTTAATCGGAAATAATCGCATTATATTTATGTCAATAGTATACTTCCTGTTTCGTAGTTTAGGTGCTTTCCTGAAATATTAATTGTGTGTTTCATCTTGATAAAAATGTAATTTTCAGGAATATATTTTTCACGTATAACTTTATTCTTTTCATGTTGGCACAATAGTTTTGCTTTAGTGGGTTATCAAGATTTCAAATTGTCAAATTTGTACCCTTTTTTCACATTTTTCAACATTGGACCATCCCTGATAGAGCAACGAATAAAGAATATATATCTGCATGAAACAAATAACACGTAAATTGTTTTTAAAAACGGGCATTTGCAGAAATATATATTACATTTTGGCAAATAGTTAGGCAATTAGAGGCTATAGTAAAAGTTTAATACAAAATGCTGGTGGGGCTACCAAAATGTTGCTCGGGCAATGTCCCTACCGGACCCCCTGGTTCCGCCGCCATTGTCGTGTTTTGTAATATCCTTTCCATTGTATTGTACGGATGTAATATAATATAGGGGGCAGAGTTTTCTAATATTAATTTGTGACGAAGTATTCCTCACTGACAGACTTGATAAAGGTCAGCAATTTAAATATAATAATGAATATACTTTAAAATCATCACTTTTCAATACAATCATGACATTTAGGCCCGTATAACCTGCTTTTTCCAAGGGGTTCGTCGTTTCAGATTTCCGTGGATGAAAGTAATAAAACCAAAACTCAAAGGGTAACTGGTTTGCAATATAATATTAACAGAAAGGGTCAATGTTAATATATGATGAAGTTATATCGGTTGATCAGCGAAAATATATTTTTCAAATATCATTTCATATAAATTCCTTTCTTATCAGAATCCTTCTCTGCTGAATAGTTACAAAGTTTCACCGCCCCTTTTATTCCGTCTAATCTTGCTTATTACCCGGTGCCATCTAAACTGTTAGTGTTTTTGTTATTCGTTGAAATCACTGCTATTATCCATATTATCCATTATCTATTCTCATGTTATATTAGGAGTATAACTTTAAATAGTCTGTAAACATTTATTAAATTAGAATATTATTTACACACATATGTATATATATATACAGATGGATATTTCACTGATATATGATTAAATACTTACGCTAAAACTAAATTGTTTAATGTACAGCATTTTCAATGGTTTTACGCAATGGTAACTTTTAATTAATGTTATGAAATGCGAGGCATCTGCCGTTCATTATTTTCATCCGATTTCAGTTTGACCACTGGAAAATATTACTTGAAAAAGCATTGTGATGTTTTTACAAAATGAGATAGTATATAGTTATTAATGAAACACTTGCACAGCCTTGTTTGGAAAACATAAGTTGAACTTCTCATAATCGCTAGTTCCTGCTATCTATATGTCAGATAAAAGAAAGAATTGTTTAAGTCACTATTATAGCACAGAACAATTTTGCTAAATATTGAAATTAAATGTGTGAGAAGTGAAAGAGCAAACAAAAAAGGTGTCAACGTTTTAAAAATTGTGAATAATATTTATTTTAACAATCGCGACTTTTATATCCTGAACATTTTTTCTAAACTATGAATTCGAGATCTAGATATATTTTGTATAGTTGACGAAAAACATATTTCAAGGCAAACCACTGCTGTATTCGCTTATAAATGGTAGACTAACTCTATAAATACAAATTTTTAATGGATACTCGGCTAACTTTTTTTATGTTATATCTTTTTACAATAAAGATTGTCACTTCGTGTGAAACATTCGAAGCCTACTCAATGCCGGAAAAATATATCCCTACATTAGCCGTTTCGGTAATTGAGGCCCATTCAGATGACGTCATGCAGTGTGCGCAATCCTGTTCCTTTCATGTTCCCCATTTGCTCAGGCTACACGTTTACCACCAATCGAGATTGCAAGCTTATCTTTCAATTTTACCCTTTCCTGGGTGTGGAACCGAAAACTTCCGAGGTCCTCATACAAGTCTACTTGAGAGCACAGATGAGTGTCAAGTTCAGCTGCCCATCAAGGTACAGTGAGGTTGCGAGCTATCGACAGTCCCGCTATCGGTTGGGGGAACATGGTTCAGGAAGGACAACTGGGCAGCACCTCATAGCCTGTGGCAGGGCAGAGCTGTGCTGATGAGGGGACGAAGCTGGTGCAGATCTCGTCCGCCGAGGAGTTGGACCACCTGCGGTCGATATCCGAGGACTCTTTTTACGTTGGGGCGAATCACGAGATTTTACAACCGGACACGAAGAATCCTCCGGTTGATAATGGCTGGATGTGGCATCGTACTCGCGAGCAGATCCCCGATAATGCAATCTGGCTGTGGGACAGTGGTGGTCCGCCTCATACCAAGCGCTATGGTTGGCTACAAGAGAGTGAAAAAATGTCTTCCATAAAGTCTTCGGGGCTCGATCGCTATCTCTGTGAATGCATATCACCTTTTGCATGGTGATAACCAGTTGGATTATCGGTCTATATACGACATACTATCAGGCTACAGATGCGACATTTTGTACAATTTGCAATGTTTTCTGACACCTATTAATCTTAAATTTATTGTGTGCATTATGTGGTTTATATACAGGTTGGATTATTATTAAATTAATGTTATTAAATGTTTAGTACTCCTTTAGAAGGATTTAATATTTTGAAATTTAAGTGGGTCATATTCTACTCATGTATATACAGCTGTTTGGCATCGGGGACTTCCGACAAATTCGAATGACAAACCATTGTCTACAATACTTTTGAAACAAAGTGAACGGAATATATTAAATATATAACGTGTTTTAAATTATTGATTTTTTAAAGCACTTGGCACTTGGTATTTGGACTTGGATTGTATCGCTTGTGTCTGTTAGCAAAATATATGTCAAAGGAAATAGACTTACCGACTAGTTGAAGCATTTTCAAACATAATACAATAGCTTTACTATATAAGTAATAGCTTTCCAGGCATGGGGTTGTATGGTCTCAAAGAATTTCTATACAACTCTGCAAAACAGTATACACAATTTAATACAAGTCTAAATTAATAGTTATGTTTGCAAACATTAATGACATACATCTGATTTTTAATAAATCATGTATGTTGATCAGAGTTAAACAATTACATTTTCTAATTGAGTTCTTAATTGCGTATTTTAATACATAAATTTGTTAAAAATATTTCTTATTAACATAAAGTTATTAAAAACTGTTTTTCAGACACTTTATACAGGCAGATTTATTTAAATTATTATAAAACATAATTTCGATTTGTAATTAAATTAAAAAATATCAAAACCTGTTATTTCTGTATAATTTAAGTAATTTTATAATTTAATATTGTTTAAAAAAAATAAGTTGCATTATATTCAACACAACTGAAATATATTTAAACGGATTTTCAATATGGCATCTTTTTGGAAATTGAACAATTACAAAAAGACATAAAAGAAAATGAAATACAACAGTCTGTTCACTATATAATGTTCTGTGAAATTATTAATTTAATTGCTGTAACCTTATCTACGGTTTATGTTGTCAACAGAAACCAGGTTTACTCTAAGCAATACTTTCAGAAATGTATAAGTTTTGTTTTCCAATTATAATAGACTGCATAAATTTGTGTGAACGCCAAAAGACCTAACGAACGGCAGATGTTGAATGGGAAGTATTATATTAAGCGGTTTCAGTATGTTAGAAGAAAAATAAATAGTATATCACATAATTATTACGGAAGAAGAAAAGAACAGGAAATTGGTAGCGGTAAATTGGACTAAATGTTTTCAGTAACTAACTAATAACTAACGTAGTAAGCTGATTTATAGTTTCAAATATTACTTTATGATATTAGAAATACCAGGTTAGTTAGGTGTGCTAATGCAGAGTAATGAAATATAATGTAATGACAATTTGGAAAATATAGGAAAATGCTAAGACCAATTTTAGTGATATCTAATTTATCAAATATATAAACTGAGACTAAACGACATATAGGAATAAACACAAATGAATTGTATAACTTTGTAATAAAAATAATATTATAAGAAAATCGATGTTTACTTGTTCTGGTTTAGTCCCTGATACATTGTTTAGTTTTTTTATCAGATTTTGAGAAGAAGTACTGCTCGGTTATAATTTACTTTTAATGCACTTTGTAATGGCACACAATTTTATTCAATTTTAATGATAAATTATTCAATACTTTTTCGTATTTTCAAGGAAACGTTTTTCTTTATTTAACGAACGAAATTAACCAGTTTCTTGTTTCACATAGTTGGCGAGTGTTGGCAATGTTTTTCTAGTATTAGGTATCCCTTTACAAAACTATAAAACATAACTGCTGACAAGCTAAGCTCATTGTATATTGAATCATTGTTACTGATCAGGAAAACCTTACGTCTTGCCTGTCACAAAACTGGATCATCACAAGATTATGTCTACTCGTGGTAATGTTTTATAAATATTATCGGATATGATCACGTGCCACTGTCAAATTTCAATGCACAGGAGGGTATCCACTACCTCTGAATCCTGGCAATATTCCTTCCGCCAACCTCCAATCTCTTTCTTTCGACAGAAAAAACTGACCAATCGTAGGGTCCTAGGCGCCGTTAATCCGAGTAAAGAAAAACAACAATATCATATTACTTGTATGTTCATCCTCGACCAGCTAGGCAGAGTAACGTCAAGTTTCGCCACATATCCACGAGCAACGCTCCTACTGTACCATGGGATCTGTAGCGCACTAGGCTGTACAACCCGTGGCCGGCTGCAGGACAAGGAAGCCATGGCCTTTCGCACGGGGCGCAGTGGCAGCGGTGTGCGCTCGCACTTCTCGATGTCGGGATTCGAGGGGACCTCGCCGGCCCGCTCGAAGAGGCGCCAGCTGCGCAGCCGGTCTCTGTCCCAGGCGGGGCCAGCCCCTAGCCAGCCCGGCCCGATGGGCCGCCCTCAGGTGGACATGCTGCGGGAGCGGTATCTGGACAAGGTGAGCCGCCGAGGGTTACGGGGTGCTGAACATGTGTCCCGCATTGTTTGTATAGTTTTAATGTTTTGTGATGTAGTTTTGTAAAAACAAATTTAAGGAAAGAAAATTGTTTTGGCGAAAATATACATAAATAAGGAATACGGTAAAAAAAGCTTCTTAAATCTCTGTATTGAAATGTATTATTTTGGTGGGAACTGGCACAGAAAGAATTTGCCGAAGAGTGAAAAAAGACTTAACAACTGCGTAAATTGTGGCAACCGACAATTATGTTCTGATTGAGCTTTAGTAGAATATGGCAGCTGCAGAAAATTGTCTGCCGCTGTACCATCAATTATTTTGAAGACCCGAGCACAATGCACCTGATGATGATCTTCGAATGCTTTCATAAGAGAGAAAGATGTAGTGCAAATTGAGGAGATTCGGATCCTCTACCAAATTATTGATGTTATGAGCAATATATATATATATATATATCTATTTTTAAATTATTCAATAATATAATTATTTGACTAAATAATAATCAGAATGTATCATTTAAATTTTGCAACGAGAAGAATAAACAAGTATTATTCAGTAATATCGTTGGACATATTTTTGAAACCAAATGTTGTTGTAATAAAAATAAAAATATAGATCAACATCAACATATATATCAACATCAACATATACATATACATCAACATATATATCAACATATACATCAACTACTACTAATACAAAACAATTGGCCTTTTTTACCTTCCGATATTCTTTGCGAAGAGTAACATAACGGAGCAATACCAAATGGCATTCCGCATTGCAGGATGTTTCTAATCTCGAATATTAAAGGACAACAATTCTTTCGAAAAGTGAACTTGCGACTCTGATTCAATTGAAGGAACCGAAATATGCGAAGTTGCTCAACAGGAGTAATAAATGCACCACTCCGTTTACAAGCAAACTTTTGACTGCGACTTTCCCAGGAAACTACACGCTGATAATTTTACATTTTTCAAAAACGATTTAGGTAAAATTTATATAATATACAATGTATGTTTTTCTATAATGAATAACTGCTCAGGATTTAGGCCTACATCATACATACAATTTGTCATTTTTCAGTAGTTTATATATTACAGTGCATCTTTCGTAGTTGACGAATTTGGCAAATTCCATGTAGCTACATTGTATGTCATTACATCTGTTTGATATACATATAGGACCAGTTTCATTGAATTCAATGGCTTTTAATAGTTTTTGCGCCTAGCTTGTACACTGCAGAATTAGAAGAAAAAGTGAGTTATTTCGGTAAAATGGCTGACATTTGCGGATTAATTCCTGTTAAATAGGGAAGTGCGGGGCACCTACAATATAGCGGTCTTTCGTTTTAGTTAGCACCGTAAAATCACATGTAAAGCGGTATAAAGTGTATAAACCTAAGCTAAAATTTAAAAACCACCTGACAGTAATAATTATTAAGGTTTCTTGTTTAGAAAAAATTACTCTATTAAAACTTGAATTACATAATATAATTTATTCAATATAATAAATATCTTGTTATTATTAGCGCATTTGTGAATATATTATTTTCTGAAAATATATTTTTGATTTTTAAAATAAGTTTCACGTAATCGGCGCTTTATTTGTTTGTTGTATTTTTATATGTTGCTTATTGTTGGTTTGTTTGTTTGCATTCAATATCAAAGTAAGATAGCAGACTCCAGTTGTAGTAATGCTCTTCACCCACCCACCGCCCGCGCGAAGTTGAGGCACAACTCCGTCAAGTTCGAGCTGGTGGCCGGCTTCCATGTGGACCGCGGGGTGGTCCAACAGCTCCACGTCTACCGGCGGGACTCCTTCGAGCTGACCGAGCGCCGCCGACGCCTCTTCCTGCGCTACTATCCCCGGGGCCGCCAGTGGGTCGTGCTCTACGTCAACCAGCTGCAGTTTGAGCACTACATGCCGCTGGGAGGGGGGTCGTTGCCGCGCCACTCGCCACTGGGAGGCAGCAGTGGCAGTGCCAGCCCCGCAGGTGAGAGGAGATAGTTGATTAAAGTAGTATAGGAAGAGTGGATTCTGACTCACTTATAAATAGATTTATGAGACATGGCTATAAATAGATCTTGCCCCCCTATCCCCCAAAACAAAATCCACTCTTCCTATACTACTGATTAAGAACACAGTTGAGAGACGAAAGGCCTAGAAAATAATCAATAAAAAAGTTATATCGAATCAAGGGATGAAGAAAATCACGAAAGTTGAAAGCTCTTTATAAATTATAT
The DNA here is from genome assembly GCA_034780555.1 of Coelogynopora nodosa. Classification (NCBI taxonomy): domain Eukaryota; kingdom Metazoa; phylum Platyhelminthes; order Proseriata; family Coelogynoporidae; genus Coelogynopora; species Coelogynopora nodosa. The sequence continues at coordinate 15,917 of JAUZND010034560.1, forward strand.
ATTTAATATTTACTCTACATATAAATTAACGGCAATACATTGATAGTCAATTAAAAGATTAAATAATTTCAAAGGAGATTATGTAGTACTTTATGTCTATGAATTGACAACATTAATGTGAAAATTTCTGATGATATAAAGGATGTAAAATGTTTAAGTTGTATGTTCATTTATTTTGCCCGTTGTTTTGGCAAATTTTTCTTTAAACTGATTATTTTGATAATATTAAATAATAATTATTGATAACTATGAAAGCCTATACTGATTATGATATAAAACAGACAAGCTAATTAGAGATTGGTCTAAATCAACGTAGACGTGATAGAAAAAGTAGACTTCACGAGGGAACAACTAAAAACATCTGCAATATTATTTTTGATTGGTGCAACCGATCAGGTTGAAATTTGAAATTATAAATTTTTGAAAACCAGTAAACTCAGGTTTTGATTTGACATAATTGCATTTGAATATACTAGCGTGCTATGTTGTATATACTAGCTTGCTCTTTTGAATATACTAGCGTGCTATCTTGAATATATTAGCGTGCTATGTTGTATATACTAGCTTGCTATTTTGAATATACAAGCGTGTTATGTATTTTGAATACACTAGCTTGCTCTTTTGAATATACTAGCGTGCTATCTTAAATATACTAGCGTGCTATTTTGAATATACTAGCGTGCTATTTTGAATATACTAGCGTGCTATTCTGAATAAACTAGCGTGCTATTTTGAAAATACTAGCGTGCTATTCTGAATATACTAGCTTGCTATTTTGAATATATTAGCGTGCTATTCTGAATATACTTGCGTGCTATTTTAAATATACTAGCGTGCTATTCTGAATAAACTAGCGTGCTATTTTGAATATACTAGCGTACTATCTTGTATATACTAACTTGTTATTTTGAATATACTGGAGTGCTATCTTGAATATACTGGAGTGCTATCTTGAATATACTGGAGTGCTATCTTGAATATACTGGAGTGCTATCTTGAATATATTGGAGTGCTATCTTGAATATACTGGAGTGCTATCTTGAATATACCAGCATGCTCTTTTGAATAAACTAGAGTGTTTTTGAGTCATAACTGTGTTATTGAGTCATAACTGTGTTATTCAGTCATAACTGTGTTATTGAGTCATAACCGTGTTATTGAGTCATAACTGTCTTATCGAGTCGTGAAGGTATCACCATAATATCATTGAGCTATAAATGTATAATAGTTACGTTACATTATTACTCCATCACTTTTAACATGAATCACTGCCGATCTGGTTCCACTTACATGTCAATTTCTTTTAGTCGACATGATTTGTTCTGCACTTCTTTGTCTTTTCTTTTCAAACACCTTATTGGTCCTGTCCACACTTTCACATTTCCAGGTAAAACGACTTCTTCCAGCTCCACGACGGTTGTAGGGGGGGAGACAGGGATGAACGCAGACCAGTTATTACGAGCCACGTCAAGTGCCAGTGGCGCCACCAAGACTGGGGCTAGTCTGGTGGGCGAGCTGCATCATCGATTCTCGCGGAAGCATCGAGCTCAATCGATATCCCTGTGATCCCATAAATATCATACATATTTAACCAATTTAGAAGGCACCATTTTGAAAAAAATCAATAAATTATTAATATATTTGAATAAATTGCACAAACAATGTACTTGACCAAAAGTCACTCTTTCAACAATGAAAGTATATAATACGAATCATCCTGGCATTAAATCTATTTATTATGTAAACCAAATGATCTTTATTTCTTTAAATATCTTACATTGGTTGATATGTTATATATACACTGTATTATATTATGAGCAAATATGTTTTTATGAACAGAATACAGTAGTATAAACACACAATTTAATTCAATAATTTATAAATATTCATATTTATTTGTACAACAAAGTTAATGTGTGTGTATGCTGCAAATATTGTTTATATATATATATTTTAAAAACGCCCATGTAGGCATAAATAATGATAAAGCATACCTTTTAATTTCACTAATAAGCTGTCTTTAGTAAACTACATATCCGCAGAATATTATTAATTATTTAAAGGTCTCTGATCAGCAACTAAAAAGAAGTTGTATAATATAGTTTGTATCTTCAACTTTTATAAAACATATAAAAAATTAAAAAAGGGGCAAGTATAAAATTAAGTGGGGTGCTAGGGCCACTGGAAACACACCACTTTATATATATATATAATATATTACATAAAGTACGTATGTGAAGATTTTATAAATCAGAATTGAATTCAATATTGGATATAAAGGCCACATTATATATCGTTTCAATTCACCTATTCTTGTTTCGTCTAATCTGCATTTTGTAGAGAAATGATGCAATGAATTACGTAACCGATTTTCTTATCGATTTCCCTAATGGCTGCGTACGATTTCACCGACAATCTTCAACGATTAGAGTTCACTAAATAAATATTCACTGTCACCGTTTCTTGATATTTTTCTACTTTTTTACTTGCAATTTATTGATTTGCATTTTATTACCTATGATTGTATTAAAATTGCATTTAGTTTAACACAAATTGTTATCGTTTATATATATACGTAGTAAATATTTATTTTCGTTATAACTTATTTTTTTATATACCACAAATTTAGGTAGAACGAAATTTTGACTTTTTCTGTGAAAAGCAATAAGCGAAATGAGATTAAGTGAAACTAAGTTTACAAGATAGGAATATTTATCCCCATCAATATGCGGGTGACGTCATGACCTCTGACTTTTGATTAACATTGAGTCTTTACTAAACATTTCTATTTCAATGATTTGAATAAGTATATTGAAATAGGTGAAACGAGATTTTTTGAATAAATTCAGATTATAAGGTACAGAAACGAGATTGGGTAAAATGAGACGTCCCGATATACTGTAAATACGTGTGCAAATGTTAAATTAAATTACATAATTGCTAAATAACTCTCCATATTCACATATTATCAGTTTGTACCGATTTTATTTAAAGGTCATTTGAATATAATATGAAAAAACATCCGGTAATGCTATAATTGTTTTAGTACTTTCTCAAAATAAACGAAACAGTTATCGCTTTTTTTACGTAAAGATGTTTGGTTATTTAAATCTTGATTATTTCCAGCATAAGCAGTGAATATTTACTTAACTATTCATTTATGATAAATATATGTCATTTTCATTATTAATTATTCATTAATGAATTTACATTTAATTTTGAAATATAATATTTAACATTATTATCAATTAATATTTTTTGAAGCATATTTTTTGAGATATATGAAAGAATGGTTAAAGTTTAAAACTTTATCAAACTTTATCAGATATCATTTACTACAACGTTCCTCAAATCAGTATTGAAGTCAACTTGCCAGGTGTAAATTATGTTTTAAACCAAAAACGAGTCTTACCTAAAAATGGGTATATTAACAAAACGTAGGTATATTATAGGATATACAAAAGTTTGTACATTGATTTACGATGCTGCGTATATTTTGCACGTGTAATATTTATTTATTAGCATATGTTCACAATTGTTTGTGCTTGAATTATCCTGTTCACTATATATACAACTAAATAAACATACTTTTTATTCTTTCACATTTGTACAACATACGTACTTTGTAATAATATGAATTCCAGGAGTAGGTGCGTATTTTTACGATTTTGTCTGACGTTTTTATTAGTGTCAATTGTTTTATTTCTTGATAGTTTTATTAACTTTTGACCTAGCCTATAACTCTATTAAAATTCTAACCCTTTTTTAATCTTAAAATCACATTTTCCTCAGTGAAATAACCGCTATTTACAAATACACACAAATAATTAATATTTAAAGTTAGGACAACTGAGCCAGTTGATATGCAGCAAGATATTATAATGCTAAATTTTTTTGACATTTTAATTAAGATTGTTTTTCTCATACCACCTACAAGATTTTATATGTTTCTGTAAAACGTGACCAAAATATGTGTCATTCTCTATTTAGAAATATGATTTTTTATCCTAAATGTGGCACAGAACTTACTAAAATAGGAGAGTGGAACATTATTAAGGTTACTATATTGAGTGGGACAACAGCTCGGGTTTTCCGATTTTGTAAAATAAAATTATCAGGCCATTTTCATCGCTGATTCTGTCATAATTGATCGTTTTGTTTTGTTTTGTCTTGAAATTGGGAATTGGGTTAATTCAAATATTGAAGCAGATTGGTAAAATATGCCCTTATTTGTAAGCCACGACGCCATAGATACCTACCCAAATATTACATGGTTATTGACGGGTTGTCATGGTCCCCCATTCTGTGTCTGCCTTATTAAAAAAATTGTTTCAGATAACGCTGTTTTAGAAATATGTTATAGTGGTACACGTTATGAATTATTGCTTAAATAATGTAGAATATAAGATGGTAAAAATTATTGGAAATCATTTAATAATAATAGATTACATAGTATAACAGTTTAGCTTACATAGTATTGTTATAGTTTATATAGTGTTATTCTATACAAATTCATAATATAGTAAAAGTTGTTTCGTGCAGAGTGGTCGTCATATAGATTGCCACAAAAAAACCGCGTTTTTTCGAAAACATTTGACAACTTTTTATAGAATTTTTTATTCATGATTTCTGTGACCTTTTTTGTGGTTCTACAAATTGCTATCTATACTATTAATAGCAGAGGCACGTACACACAACCATTAAATAGACATAATAATCAAAAAAATTTGAAATTTGAAACACACGTTATGTATAGGTTATACGTTGTATATGTCTTTGCTCTACAAATTTTGCAACTGTGCATCGTGTTAAATACATTATTTGTGAAAATGGCTAATTTTAGTCCTAATACCCGCGAAATAAATGTTGTGATTGAAACATTACGCAGAAATAACGTCAAAGCAACAGGCATCCACGAATACATCACAAATGCCTGGGGTGAAGACACTATAAGCCTGCGGCGTGTACAAGAAATTTGTAAGGATTATAAGGATGGTGTAAGAGAGTCATTCACAAGAAAGGTCGGTAGCGGACGACAACAAACCCCAGCAAGTGTAGTTCATGCAGACATTATTCGATTTGACTTAGAGGAAAATCCAAAATACACAACCAGAGAATTGGGTTTAAAATATGACTTGTGTTATAATACGGTTTTCAACATAATCAAGAAAGATCTCAAATTCAAAAATGTGGCAGATGTATGGATTCTACACGCTCTTACAAAGAGAATCGTGTTTTGATTTCTCATGATATGTTGAATACTATTGAACGTACACGAAATATTTGCAAGAAACTGGTTGTAACTGATGAGAAATGGTTTTTCTCTAAACCCTTTGGAAATCCGAAAACACGTAGATCCTTGATTTCGCTTGGTGGGTGGTGGGGTGCCTCCTCCATCCGGGCATACTGCTTTCTACCAGCAGCCGCCTGTGGTTACCTATCAGCAGCAGCCGCCGCAGGTAGGGGGTCAGTTGCTATGGTGATACATCTGTGATGATGTCGAAAGTTTATCATTAAATACCTGAGAGTACTTGGGGAATAAACCCTTTTCCCCCCACATGGAAAAACAAACTTCCTATCATCCGAGTAATCTGAAATGTTGTATACAAATACCTTCTAAAGACTTGTCGAGCCATTTTTTATTAATAAAAAATTAATCAATTAGTATAATTTTTATGACCTGATTACGTCATAAACTCCAGTTAAGAAAACTATGGAAAAGAAACCATTTATGCTATATATTGACCCATATATGCGATAACTTTTGATCAATGCAACCAATTGGCTTGATTGTTTTTGCATCTTCGTGATCTGTAATAGTTAAGTATGTATTAATATTATTATGCTACTTATATAAATAATCTATAAGTAGTATAATGCCATTTGAGTATTATTAAAAATTGTTGGTTATTTTAATAAATAATTTTATTATTAAAGTTAAATGTATCTATTTTACGATAAACATGTTTTTTCTAATTATGTTACAAGTTTTTTCTATTAATGTTACAAGTTTTAGCTCCTAATATCATCGGCAAGTAAGAAAACCCAAGGGGATGGAGGTATAAAATAGTTAAATTATAACAATACTTCTTTCTAGTATGTTAAAATATTCGAAATTATATATTTTAAATATTTTATAAAGGGTCATACATTACATATAGTTCAATCAAAACCTTTCATTCTTTGAAGAAAAGCGCGGTACACCCCCCCCCCCCCCCACGGACAAAGGGTTAATCTACAAACACTTTGTGACTAATCAATTTACGTATCGTGATTCGTGAGACTCGGTTGCTGTCCACTTGTCCCGGGATAATTATTGACTGACAG
>JAUZND010034571.1:0-22240 GCA_034780555.1 Coelogynopora nodosa
GCCCTTGTCACAAATGAAGTTAGACTAAATAAAAATACGATTTCTGGAGAACAGTGCCCTTTTTACATAGCACCACCCCCCCCCTCCAGAAAATCCTGGATCCGCCCTTGATATATGAGGTTGTGTGTAGAAGATAAGAGTTTATTATCGAGATGTTAAGCTGAAGGTGAATACAAATCAATTATTATAACTGACATTACAAAGTCACAGGCGAACATACACAGATAATTACAACAAACATATACATTTGAGTTGAAATTTTACGTAGTATGAGTATAGATTTTTAAAAATAAAATACGGAGAATTCAACTATTACACTACTTGGGAAAGTATAGTAGGATATTACACAAATTTTCAAAAAATAAGCTACAGTATAACAATTATTAACTAATCTCGATAACTTATACATACCATAGTATCATGGAAAAAGAACACAAATAATCAATGAAATATTTTCCAGGAATTCCTTTTATTCTTTTCAACTTAGTGAATTTTATTTTTATTGAGTGATCTTACGTAACGACTTACACACAACCTATAGCCTATAATACACATCAACTATATATCGACATAAAATTACTTGTGTTCTATTGAGTGATTACAAATTATACATAACAAGGACATTAGGATAATACCTAGCCTACATACCAACTATAAACTTTACTATGGTATAGTATAAGTAACATTCTCTCAGGAGATATATTGTAGGCCGTCACTAAATGTTCGCTCTGGAAATTATGGTATATTTTTCGCGAATGCTATATAGTATACCAGATATATAATCTATTTACATTTACGCTGTAAATATCTGTATATAGCTGGACTTATAATATTAGTACATTATGTGCATTGCACCTGTATGTTATGATTATTGATTTTTAACCACCTTCAGCTCAGAATATCTCCCGATTATATATAACTAGGCTACTATATTCTTATCAACACGCAATCTCTCTTATAAAATGTGTTCCGCTTATGATCTCTATATTTAATTATTTACTTCAAGGTTAAGCAATGGGAATCACATCATTTTGTTAAATATATATTTTAATCTTTTGAAGTCTCCAAAACTGTTACAATGAAAACTTTACTTATAAAAAAATAATTAGACACGTAAAAATACTGCAGATGCGTGTAAACTTTTTCATTTCCGCAGTATAAATTTTAAAATAAAAACAAAATTTCAAAATAAAAACGTTTCAAAACATTTTTTCGAAACACAAATTTGTATTGATTTATATGTATATACAATTTTGTACAACATTTTATACCAGTTTGCGAAATCATATGCTACAAGCGGTGTATTTCGAATGTATGGCTAGGTTGTCGTTGATCACATCCACCCAGAAGTTTTTTCAGCGAGGGAAGAAATTCCAATTTGAGCGCGCCCCCTCTATTTTCTACACATTGCGAATCCAAGGGTAGAGCAGATTTGGTTAAATCTAATTTTGTTTGGTTATATTTCGAACTGTAAAAACAACAATTTTTTTTTTTTACTTGAGACGTACGTGGAATATAATATAATTACACACTTAGGAAATAACCGAGGTAGATTGCGAAGCAGTGATCATATCCGTCCCCGTCCCAAGTTAGTTGCAATATATAAGAATAAATGTTATATACACAGACTAATTTATATTTGAGAATATTATATGGTACAGTAAGTAGTTGCAGTAGTTGTGAAAGAAACTAGAATAGACAAAATAAACGACAAAAATACAAATTGTACTTAAGACGAATATAGTATTTCACAAAGCTTACGAATAAATAGTAGGTATAATGATATGATCAATAAATTAATAATCTAAATCGTACAAAAGCATTAAGGTGTACATGCGTCATTAAATCAGAAGACAACATATTATTCATAGTATCACTGAAGGAGAGAGAGAGAGAGAAGAGAGAGAGAGAGAGGGTCTACAAGTTTCTGATGACCGCCTCGGTGAACTCGGTAGTGGTGGCATATCCGCCCATGTCAGCGGTCTTCTTGATCCCCTGCTTGATGGTGCGCAGAACAGCACCCTCGAGCCGGTCTCCCTCCGACCAGAGGTTCATGTGACGCAGCATGTGGGCCGCGGCCAGCAGAATCCCCGTCGGGTTAGCGATGTTGCTCCCGTAGGCCGAGGCGAAGGAGTGTCGGGCTGCCGGCTCGAATACGGCCACCTGGCGGGGGTGGCGTGTATGCCGCACAGGGAGGCTCATCAGTTATTATATACAAAATACGGACATAACAATTATTAGTGAAAATATTATAGTTACACAAAATAGTAGTATAGTGGATTATTTTGCAATTGGGGCTTTTTTGTCCCTAGAACTAAGCAGCACACTGAATACTGTAGTAGGCACGTTTTTGTTTCGATATAAATTTCTTGCTAAATATGATATCCCATTAATACGAGTGTTAATATGAGTGTGTATAAATAAGTTCAATAATAAGATTATTTTTTCTGGGATGTTAAAAAATTCAAAATAATATTTTTAGTTGGATAAAAGTATTTCAACCGCTGAATAAAAATCTGGGTAATACATTACATTGTTCTATCAAAAACTTCATTTATTAATTATTTTTGTATATCCCCCCCTCTACGTACGAAGGTTTAAAAGAAAAATACGACGATCAATGTAAATTATTTTTAGTCATAGATATGTATTATATTTCAATGTTAGAAAAGCAACTTATTGCTGTAGTTAACAGAACGGAACACTCACATCGTGACTGTAGCTTTCCCCCGGCACCACCCCAGCCCCGCCCACCAGTCCCGCCGACGTGTTGTCCACAATGGTCCCGTAGAGATTGGGCATCACCATCACGTCGAACTGGTAGGGGTTGCTCACCAGCTGCATGCAGCAGTTGTCGATGATCATCGCGTCGAACTGGATGTGCGGATAGAGCTTGGACACGCGCTGACAGCAGTCGAGGAACAAGCCATCGCCCAGCTTCCTGGTGGTGGGGGAACAATACGGCAGTCACTGCGAGTGCATGTAATGCTGAATTTAACTTAGTTGGGGGTGAACCAAATTTTATCCACGGGTGTGTCATTTACTCAAAATTATGCTACCCTTTTTTTGAAATGTTCAGGGCCTGCCTAATTCTAAAGGCACTTTAGATGTCGTTTATTTTCAGATAAATTTACCGGAGTACTAGATGACGTAATACATGACTCTGTTACACAGTGAAATCTTTCATATTATTAATCTTTAATCGTAGATTTTCTTGCAGAAACTTGTAAAAAAAGGTATTAAAATAAAGGCGCGCATTACGACACAATCCCTTACATGATATTAGCCTTGTGGATGGCGGTGACCTTCTTCCGGTCGTGCCGCACCGCATAGTCGAAGGCGAACTTGGCGATCCGTTCCGACTTCTTCTTGGTGATCACCTTGAGCAGCTCCACCACCCCGGGCACACTCTCGTGCTCCAGCGCCGAGTACTCACCCTCCGTCTGCTCCCGGACAATGACGAAGTCCATGTTCCGATAGCGGGTGGGCACCCCGGGGATCGTCTGGATGCGGACCACGTTGGCGAATAGGTCCATTCCACGGCTGGGTGAGGGTGGGGAGGCCATTGAAAATGTTATATTATGTATACCGAGTGCTATTTTCACTTAGCATTGACCAAGCGTTGTTTGATCGGATACTACTCAAAATTTGCTGAGGTTATCGTTCTGAAATGTTCGGTGCATGCTTGATTCTTAATACACTTCCGATTCTATATAGTATTTGAATAGAATATATTTGACAAATTGATGACGTAATACGTCACTCAAAATAAACTAAAACTATCGTTCATAGACATTTTTTTAAACTTTGTCCGTATCCATTTTTTATATATAAAACAAACGGTGTTTGCAAATTTATATAAGGCAACTTTTAGGCTAACAAATTGAATAAATTATAAACATAAACAATTAAGGAATATTTAGAGCAGTTTAAAATAATAATAATAAGTATAAAGTTAAAACGGCAGTTATTAACCAAAACGTTCAGAAAAAACTCCATCCGCACTACTCGCGACAATACCAAATTTGGCTCAATACTTTATAAAGAAAGAGTCTCACCGCAATTTCATGTTGACATTTTCCAGTTCATGCAGTCCGGATGGTGTTGAGATGATACCTTTGAGACAAACCTTATTCTGACGGATACTGGTCATTACATTGTCAAGAGAATCTGAACGGCTGGTCTTAACCTCACTGGAAGAAAGAGAAAAACGAAGCCAATTTTAAGAAGAGTTGTAAATAAATAAGGAAAACATTTTATAGGCAATAAATTAAAACTTTGACAATACCAAAGGTAGCTATATATATTTAGGGCTAATCGTCACTTTATATTTATGAATATTGAATAATACATTTGACATAGTTATGATCAATAAAAAAAAAGGTTTACTAAATGGCAAGTAAAAAATAATTTTAAAAGTAAAAATAAACCAAATAATATATGAAAACAATTATGAAACGTTTTAGATAAATCCCCCCTCGCTAATGATTCCCATATTATGATATGGTACCAAATTATTCAAATTATGTTCAATGGTTGTTTTAATTATCATCCATTGATTGATATTTTGACCTGTAATGTGGGTCCTACAAGAAATGATACGTTGAGGCACATTTTCGTGGTACTTATCTTCTTACATATGAGGTGGAAGTTACACTTATATATAGTTAGTTTTATTGTTGTCATAGTTTTCATTCAGTGCTTTCAATAATTAATTTTTCTTATACATATATTTATTACAATTCAAAAGCCTTTAGTTCACATTCGTAATATATTCCAAAAAGTATTGACTATATGTAGATACACTTAGTAAGTTCAGACGATGCCAAAATATAATCTTTGAAGAGTTGTATAATATATTGGTTGCCACCTTACTCGATCATTTTTAAATCCGCCCTTTTCCGAATATATTTTTCTATACAAAGTGTGAAACCAAAGTAAATAAACCGTTGTTAAAACAAAAAAATTGCAATTGTGTTTATATTCCAGGTTACATCAAGACTAAATGTGGTGTCCTCCTGCAAATGTAACACAAAATGTAACGCGCGGAGCAGAAAAAGTAGTAGATGTATTATATTTAATTTCAAAAAGAGTTTGAAATCCCGAATTATACTGAAATGACAAAAACTGGTCAAATCCCGACTTTTTCTTAATCGGGTCAGCAAATTTCGAAATGAAGAGTTTTCCCCGAAATCCCAACTTGGAGGGAACCATGGAATACTAGCAGCGAGTACAGAAATATATGTTACAATAATTCAATGTTTCATTTTAATCTGTGTTCTATTACCTCATATTATAGTAGTAAATACCATACAACTTTTCTTAGTTCCTAAAGGTCTATAAACCAACCACAAAGTGACTAAAACAATGAAAGGTGGAAGCAAAGTGGCCATTTCTAACATAATTAACACACTAACTACAAAGTTACATAAAAGGTAATTTAATAAATATTACATACATTATTATTTATTAATATAAAATGCTTCATTTACTGTTTGCAACAATAAAATAAGTTATGAAATACTAAAAATACTAAACTGCCGCTGAGGGTCCAAAGTCCCGCAACATTGTTTAGTCATCTTTTTTCCCTTTTTTATTATGAATATCCGTTGTTACACGTGTTTTCATTATGATGGACCCCCCCCCCCCCAATTATTCTTCTGCTTTTTTGGATTTGACAGACTGTCTTTTAAATCCACAGGTTTGACTTGCCATCTTATCACTCCAGTCCTATTTTAAATAAAGTACAAGCTATGTTTGGATTGTAAATTTTTAATAAATAATATTTTTGGTTTGATGATTACTCATTCCTTTTGTTTGACATTTCTGGAGTATATTTATGAATGTTGGTTTTTCCTTTGAACCACCTTGATATTGTTGTTGAGGATTTGAATAGAATGTAATAGCCATTTACTATTGATATATCGTCATTGTGGTAAACAGTCTAATTTAATAGACCTAAATATTGTGGAAAATAGTCTAATTTAAAATATACACAAATGAAAGTATATGCAAAATATAAGGCAAAGCAAAAATGAAGCACCACAACCTTAAGATATGATACAAATAATCAACAAACCTAAGTATTTTTTCGTCAAATTCCACGGGGAAGTTGGCGTGTGTAAAGATGCTCAAAACAGAAGCGAATAGTTCTGGCCACACTCCATCACCTGGAATCAGGGTCACTTTTTTCTGGAGTTTTGGTGCCTCTACCGGTTCAGAAAGCTTGAAAGACAACACAAACAATTTAAATTATGAGAAATGTTCAAATTATATTTTCACAATTAAATCAAACTCACACCCCTATATTATACACGTCTTATACAGTAATACACACTATTTGTGACACCCCTTCTAAAACAAAAAAACAACACAAAAGATACTATATTAAACATTCTATAAAAACGTTGAAGCACAACAACAAGGGGCTGATTTCTATGAATACAAGATTCTAAGGTTTCCGTAAATTGGTGGGACTTGAATATTCATATATGAAACGCCACAATCTAAGAACTCAATCAAATGGTAATCGTCTCACTGAAGAGGTGGTCTGAATATTGGGATGACTTATCCTACAAATTAGAACCCGACATTAGCATACTGAATGATCCTATCAGCACGAATGAGGACATTGGAGATGCAACAGTTATGCAAGATGAAGTGACCGAAGCTATCAAGTCTTTAAAAAGGAATTAATTACCAGAGGCAGACAACATATCCGCAGAGTTATTGAAGAACGGAGGAAATGAATTAATAAAGCGAGTGATAACAATCTGTCAAAGAACTTAGAAAACAAAAGAGTGGGTCAAATCCTTAATCATCCGCAATGATTTCCCCTAAACATCTACTGTAACACCCAATTTACAAACGGCATAGACCTTATGGTAAGCAGTGAAGTTGAACTGGAGGAACTCAAAACTAAAAATTGCATCAAAATAGTACGCTATGGAAATTCTTACTGAAAATAGCAAGGTATTAGGTAATAGTTTGACCTAGAATTCAGTTACGAAACTCTTGAATGGAGAGAAACTAGAAGAGGTGGATACCTTCAAATACCTTGGTTCCACTATAATCAAGCAAGAAAGCTCAACCATATAAATAAAGACAAGGCTCTCCCTGCCCACAACAGCTATATCAAGACTCCACATTATTTGGAAAAGCAATATTATAGCCTACCCATTAAAGTCAGTCTTTTCAAATCCTTATTAGTATCCTTTCTTCTATATGGTTGTGAAAACTGGACGTTGACTGACAGCAGAAATTGAACGAAGAATTCAGACCTCCAAGACCAAATGTTTTTAGAGGCTAATTGGCATTTTCTACAGATAATGCAAAACGAACAAATTATTCCGACAAAAGATGTATAATGTAGTTGGAAAACAAGACTTCCTCTTCACTGTGGTGAAAAATCTCAAAATATTCAGGTCAGGTAATATCTGTGATCTGATGCTCTCACTTCAGACAAAGGAAGATTTGCACTTACAACAACCGAGACTAGACAAACCGCACTCTGCACATCTGTGGAATCTGGCTAGCTAGGAAAGGAAACAGCTTAAAATCCACAACAAAAGAAGCATCCATCTTGGCACCTTGACGACGCTTGCGTCATGGGACTGACTGGCATGAAACTAACTGAAAAACGTGAGGGATCTTTTCATGCACAAGCAAAGGTTAACTGGGGCTCCAAAACGCTTGCAGAACAATGTCGGTGAATTGGAGTACTTTCTGGGGGGAAAGATTTAATAATAAAATAAAGGAAATATTTAAAATAAGCAAAATATAATATGACTCAAATAATGTTGTCCTGACTATCAGCATTAAAGCCCACCCGAGGGATATAATAAATTTGGCCTAGTGCTGAAAGCTACGACAATAGAAGGGTATATAGAATAAAATTTTGCTTATCTTAAATTTTTTACTGAAGAGAGATATAGGCCTACCTTTATTTATTATGGAACATGGCTAGTTACCTTTATAATTTAAAAATGTCTACTGGTGGGTAATGAAAGTTTTAGTACAAAACTGTATTAAAACCGGAAAAATTTCAATAAAAACATGAAGACATTAAGTAGTACGTGCTGAAACTAAAACGTAAACAAACGGTGACAAGCGACACAAAACAAAGCTGTAGCGTAAACAACAGAAGCCAAGCTGTAATAGCTCGCATATGTTAGAGCACAAATAACACATATACTAATAATAAATAATTTTAATGGATTCTAAATAAAAATTCACTTGTAATTACTTGTGTGCTGGTGTCAATAAATGAAAAATAATCTAAAAACCTCGTTATTCAGCTTTGACAATATTTTATAAAAAATGATGTATACAACAATGTTCCGTAAACTATGCTTTTTCGGGGAGGTTGCTTGGTGTCCAATTGACCAAATAAATTATAAAAATGAAACACAATTTTGGAAAAGTAGCTTTCCTTTTTACATTACTTGTTTAAGTTGGCCGATTAGTGAAAAAGTGCTTTTATGTGGCTCTCGAAACTGTCTACAAACAATTAAATAGTATTTGTTATAAGAAGACATAAGACGATTTTCTGTTTTAGCTTATCTAGCAAAGTGTATATAATATTTACTCATTAAAACTTTCATCCCACAGTCAGAAATAAACGATACTATTCAACATCAACACCAAAATTGGTTCCCTTTGGTTATCTTTGAACATGCCAAAATAAGACTATTCTCTCTACTTTCCATGCATTCAATTCAAACAAAGCAAAAGATGAATGTCTCACATACCAAAAGTATAATAATGACATTTTGAAAAATAGTCCTAAACTCAAAAAGTTAGAGCAAAAAACAAAAAAATTAGAAACTTTAACGAAGATATTCAATAAAACAATATTAAACATTACAGTGTTAAAAATTGTCCCGTTCACAATTATATCAATTAAAACTTTAAGCGGCAGTGGAAATATTCCAATGGGGAACCTTTTTAACATTAGTTTTATGAAGCTTACATCATAATCGGTTTTCGAATTTTAAAAGACTGCAATCAGCTGATATTGCGCTTAGAAATAAGAATTATATAATATGATGAAATGACAACAGAAAAATATTAATTTATAAACCGATAAAAATATTGCAAAATATATCACAAAAAATGTTAAATAAATTGTTATGCTCAATTTTTATGTTTCTTTACTTTCTCCACCTCTAGTTTACAAAATGTTGCATACAAAATAATAATTTAGGTATTTACCCCGACTAAGCTTGACATAGTGGTTTTAAACATGAATACTTATTCCCAATTTGTACATAAAAAGACATACCGGAGTCAACAAAAATGTACTGTTCTAACATTATTTTTAATTGGTTTCTATATATATTAGATCATCAATCCCAGTATTTATGTTTTAATTTCCACTAGATTACACTTTTTAAGAAGACGTTTTTAGTGTAAATCATTCCAGACATAAGATGGCGCATTAAATGAAGAAACAATAGCTGTAATCGATTGCTCTGTTTATGAAAAATATACGGAAAAATAAGTTTACTCTTAATTAATTGCTATAAAACACAAAAAATCGTAATCTGTTTCGGTTTTAGTGGGTGGGGTGCTTTAAAAATCATTGTTATGCTAACCAGACTCCACAAGGCAATATGTTTTTTCATTGTTTTCTTTGAAAAATGAAATAATTACATGTAAAAAATATATATATAATCTTTTAACTGGGCTCAATATAGTTACTATGTTATAATTTTTTTTACAAAAAAATATATATTATAACTTGTAATGTTTGACCAATTCTGTAGATTACAGATCGCAAATAGCTTCATATTTTTTTCCACTTACAATAAATAATATGTTAATATGAGTATTTTATGGCTATAGCAAACCATACATATTTGTACATCATTAAATGCGTCATGACAACTTTAATATAGTTTACACCGCAAATGCCTTCTTAAAACTGCGTAATTGATTGGAAATTTGAGTATAAATAGTGGTTGCTATGGCTATCTAAAACATGATGCAACTATTTACAAATAATTCGAGTAACCCCTACATTAATACTGTTGTAATGTGTTTTATGGAAGTATATACATCATAACTGCTAATTTAAATGTGTAGCTTCAAAGAATATTGAAATTTAAATATGCAATTATATTATTTTGTCATTAATATAGAAACCAATTACCAAAATATCTACATTGTTGAAATCGCTATATATCAAGTTTAGTCAAGGTAAACATTAAAATTATATTTACAGGATGTATTGTTGATAAAAGAATAGTATCCAAAATATGGTAATATAAAAGCAGAAAAAGAATGGAAACATATAAATTGAGAGTATAAAATAATATGTAACATTTTTATTTGTTTAATATCATTTTATAATGTAAACAATACAATCATATGTTATATATCTATTTTGCCCTTTGTCTATAGAATAATAATGTGGTATATTACTTTTTAGTGACTTTTTCGGATTGTGGCATTCTCATTCTTAGGAACTGTAGATACTGATTGCAACCTTTTTTAAATTAGAAACAAGTTTCGGTTAAAAGGTGTTCCTAGGGTGGAGAATGGGTTGTTAGTATTATACAATCACTATATCCTGCAAGATACCAGTTATGTTGTAATGATAATATGAACATATATTAAGTAAGTTTGTTTTTAATGGAATTTAAAAAAGTCCAAATTGCATATTTCTGGTTAAATTCAACAGAAAAACAACAATTTACAACAGCTGTGACAACTTTTAAAACATCAATAAAAGTTATCATATACTTTTCGTAAAATAACAACAAAACAATTAATAAACAATATCCAATAAAAATGTTGGGCTAATAATGAAATATAATTCCTGAATATTTCTTAGTGATATGTCTCAATGGTTTATAAATTTTATATTTTAACTACTGAATTCACATTCATTAATTTTAATAACAGATTTACAGATTGCTTATGATTTACAATAACATCAAAATTAGTCTATATTTTTTTACATTAAATTATGTTTGTATCATAATATAATAAAATTTATTTAACTGAATTTTTTGTTGTAAACTATACAATTGAATTTATCATTTTTAACATTTAAAATAACAAATTCACCTGATGAAATATTATAAGACTACTAATATAAAAATAAATTAACAGTACCTCAATTGAAAATAACTGAACTAAACTAATTTGAGATTAGAATGATTTGATGGTAAAATAGTCATGTTATTGAAATATTAATAATGCTATACATCATTTTTTGACAAAAAATATATTAAACTATCTGACTTATTTTTAGTTTTTAAATTAATGAACAATACAGCTGTATTGTTAATGTTAAAGATTTAATGTAACTTGCTATTTAAATTGAGATAATAATAATATTTAAGCACATGGATTTAAGAAAAATTTAAGTTATATTTAAAATTGTCAAGTCTGTTAAATTTCTACATGCTTTAATTATGGAATTTCTAGAAATATGGATTCCTATTTTAATGTAAATACATTATGCCATCCATTATGAAAAATATATATTATCTGCAGCATTTATTAGAAGTTAGTTTTTAAAGGTCTTAAATTGAAGTAATCCATACTGCATTCTTTTAATACCATAACAATATTTCACTTTAGAATATGTACCAACCTTTATTTGCCAACTCTACAAATGATATAAAAAAAATAACAGCATTCATTTAATATAGCTGAAACAACAACATATTCATAATATCCTTGAAACCAATGGAATTAAAAAAATGTACATTAACCAAATGTACAAATTAACTAAAATATAATTAAAATAATTTACCTGACCATCCTTCAATATAAAATATATGATAATATCAATGAAAACTAAGTCAAGTAAAATAACATAATATGTAACACAAAATAGATTTACTAGAATAAAATAAAACATTTAATAAAAATGAAAATGAAAAACCTTTCCTAAAACTAACATAGGGATTCAACAGTACTGTACAGTCATTTATATTTCATAACATTTTAATATCTAAATAGAGTTTAATATTTTACTTTTCCATTACCTCTCTTTAAAAAGTAAATTTTACCTGTTATTTTACTGTAACAAATTAAGAATTTTAAAATGAATAATTTAAACTCTAGTGACTGAGAATTAATAAAAAATAATGTGAAAATGGTTTCACTTTATTGAATATGTTTTGCATCTTAAATATGAATGAAACAGTAATAATATTGATAACAAACATCAATTAAATTCCTATAATAAAAGTTTAACAAATAAATAGTAAGAAACTTACCAAACATCGTGCACTACTTGTTGATAAGGCTCGATAACATGTTTTCTTTAACACAAAAGTCTGCAAATAATAACCAAGAATTACAATATAATTTAAACAAGCACATAATCCACTAATACACTATAATTATTTTCATTCCATTATTTTTTTAATGATATTAGGTATACATTATTTAATATTTAATTTTAAAACTATTTAGAATTTATGTATTTATATATAATATAACAATATATAGCAATTGCAGCTGCTAAAAATGCATGCAGTAATATATTTAATATAAACTAAAAATATGTACAATTAATTATATTTTATTCCAATGACATTTCATGTTTGTTTTAGCCATTTTTAAATTTATATATCAAATTAAAATTATAATATATATAAATATGCATACATAAATATTATATGTTTTTTGTTGGTATTATTTATATAGATATTTCGTACATGCATAGTTCTGTATTAAATGAAATTTAATTTTTATGCTTGCATTCATTTGTCAATATAAAATATATTTAAATTGTCTTATAAAATTATTATTTTAAATATATACATATATATATAATGCCATGGAATATAGATGTGGCCTAATTTTAAAGGAAATGTAATACTCAAAGGCTGTATTTTAAAATAGTCATTCAAGTCCAGTTAAAAGTCAACCAAACTTTACCAAATTAAGTAAAAAAATATTTTTAAAATTCTGTATCTGAAAACATTTAAAATTTAGATTTTCTAAATAAAATATGCCATATTGTTTTAATTTACCTGTTAAATTTAGATTTTGTTAAGTTCATTTGGAATTTTCCTACACATTTAAAATTTATTGAAATCATCAGGCAAAACCAGCTCACCAGATAGAAAGAAAAGCGATAAATCAGAAATAATAAAATATAAATCAAAAGAATGGATAACTACAATATAACAAAGAAAACTGAAAAAAAGATACACAAAAGACAAAAGAGAGAAATTTCTGTAACTGTAAAAAAGTATAACTTCCTAGAAAAAACTCAATAAAGAATCCAAAAAGAGACCAATACCAAAAGTGAAAGAATATTGAAGAATTGATTATATTTATTACTTAACATTATCAAAATATAAATACTCCATGACTAAATAAAATCTGTATGGTACTAAATATTTTAAAGATAAAATACTGCATATTATTATAATATAATCTGTGCAGTACAAAAGTCAAAACTAAAGATATTTGAGTCAAAACAACAACTAAAATCTATGCAGTAGTTGAGATATTTTAATTAAAATACTACTACTGGAGACACTGCCAAAAGTATAATCTCTATTGGAAAAAAGGTTACATACATTAAGAATAAAAACATATTTTTAAAAAAGGGTGGGGTTTCATTGTACTATTGTGACGGGAACTCATGTGCTTCATTAATCGAAAGTGAATTCGTATTTCCCACTTATAATTTGGGGATGAAAATAGAACAGATTAATATTGGTTTATGTATATATTAATCTATTACATTGTACTTAATATTCGTTCATATTAATTATAGTATGCATTATAATATGTTTGTTTATTCGCATCAGTAAATGCTAATGTTAACTGTAATCACGACATACTATATAAGCCGATTGTTTATCATAATAAATATCCAAAGTTTATCTTACTACAATCCAGTCTTCTTCTCTTAACGGGATCATTGTAGTTCTTTGTTTTTCAGACGTCATCATTATTTCATATGTTAAGTCTTTTTAATTGAATTAAATTTATACAAAAAAAAGTTTCATACTTTTGCATCACCCCTTATTATTATAAAATTATTAACATATAAACTTATTTCATATAGTCTACTCATTAATCGGAATCTTACTTTGACATGAACATAAATCCCCTCGGTTTGAAATTTACTATCATAGCCAGAATTTAGACATAACCTAAATTTATATTTAATAAACATAATGCTTCATGGAAACAGTTAACGCATCGACAAATAAGAAATAATAAATTACATAAAAAATTTGTTAAATATATCACTCTGAAATTTTCAGTTTTCTACAAATACTGTATGCGCTTTGTAAAATATAGTTTAGATATATGATAATGTGATTTATTTCTGAAAATAACGTTAAATATTTCCTATATTTTAGATATAAAACTTGTCTTAAAGAAAAAGCATTTATATATGTGCATCATTTATGTTAAATTATATTATGATGTTTACTTATAAGTACTATGACGTCATTAATGATTAGTAATAGTGAGGTAAAAAAACTGATGTCAATAAAAAGATTATCTATATATACACAACAAATATTGCTGAAATTTGGCATACTTTCTAAATGAGAAGTAGGCCTAACTTATAATGGTTTATATGGAATACTTTAGATTATTTCAATTAGACATCATCCATAATTTACGAAATATTGCTTTTCTAAAATTAAGTATTTAATGCCATCAGGAATCATACTAATCATAATAATAGTAAATTATACCTTTAAAACCATATTATACTCATGCTGACCTCATGTATCCTGTTCTGTATCCAGTAGCTTCAAGATTACATAATTCTAATTTCAACCAGAATGTGTCCTCAACTGAGGTTTCGTAAATTCATTTCAATTTTTTTTCAAATATAATATAATATATATTTATATTTAACATAAGGAAGATATTAATATTGATTATAAACTGCCAAGTATTGTACTGAAGATATAGTGTAAAATATACAGTATGTTATGAATTCAATGTAATAAAAATCATATACAATCAAAATAATATACAAATGTAAATGCCAAGCCAAATTGCAAGCTTTCATCATATCTGGAAAAGATAAATATACGAAATAAAAATATAATTATATATTTATTAATTAACAATAAATAAATTACAGGATTAAATGTCAGGACTATAGATGTAAAATTTGTTGAGTCTTTTGTGTGAGTTGCATTGATTATATAGTTGTAATATTTGTGAAATTTATTTACTAAAAATGTTAAGGACGTTTTGGTTATGTTTTTAAAGTTGACATAGAAACCGAACATTTCCAGTTTTCAATATGACAATATGTGAACCTAAAAACCGCTCTAAACGAAAAGCAAATGAGGTCTAATTATTTATTTACAACAAAACGGTATATTATAACAGAAAAGCGTGCATAGCAACCACCCCAATTTTAGTTATTCTCAGGGGATTGTCTTTTAATTAATGGCTACCATTATTACTGTCTCTGCTTGAACAAACTCTATAAAACATATTGTTGATGTAAGTAGTATAGGAAGTGCGGATTCGACTACACCTCCTGATCTTTTGACTTTTGACCATGACCTTTGTTCCCCCTCCCCCCCACCCCCCTCTCCCCAAATTATAAATAGTTGTATATAGTATAAAACCTTAACATTTTTAATTAGTGTCTAATTATGTACATTATAATCTTATTAATTAATTATAAATATTGTTTTTAAACCGTTTTTTAAATTTTAGCCTTAAACCTTTGATGTTTACAACTTATGACAACCAAACTTAGTATGATAACACACCAACATAAACCAAATCTTTTATACTACTTTTTTGTAAGTAGTATAATTTTTTATATATATATTTATGTATATATAGTAAAATAAAATTTAATAGATAGACATTCAGAATAGCTATAGACTAGCGTGAATTTTTTTAAATTGGTTGTAATTTAATGAAGTTATAGTTATTTCAGTAATTTGCAGCTGATTACTTAAAAAATGTTATATAGTAGAATGAAATTAAATAGATAGACTACCAGAATACCAATGAGTCAGTGATTTTTTTTTAAATCTGTTGAAATTTGACAGAATTGTAGATATTTTACAATTGTGATGTATTATGGTCATATATTGCACGATGATTGCAATGAGGATTCTGACGTTCACTCAGTGTGATTTTATTACTTACAGATTAATTTCGATGAGAATTTCGAGTAAATGGATCCAAAAATTTTTGTTTAAAATCAATAAAGAACACTTTTTATGATTCCAATTTTTTATTGAAGTTACACAGTAGTATTTCATTATATAAAGTTTGAGATGAATATGTACTTTAATATAATAGATACATTTTATTATTAGATGTGTTAATAACCTCATCATCATCCTCACCAACATGTGAGATATTAATTGAGTCCAATGCATTACGCACATTGCTATTAAAAATGTACCAATTTTTTTAATTCTCTCCCGAAGAGATTAATTATAGGTGACAAAAGGAGTATATTCTTTAATTTTTTCGACCTCTTCTTCAATTCTTTCTATTGCCTCGTCATTTTTAATATAATTCAATAGTTCATTATAATTTATAATTTTGTCTTGTACATTATCCTGTCTGTATGTCCTCTAGAATTGAAGTCAGAAACGTCGAATCTTTCTCTTCCTTCTAGTCGTTTACCATCTCCTCCATAGATTTTATTGATGTTTCCTCTTCGTCGTCGGACCGTATTGATTCCTCGTCGGTCACTGATTGATTTGAGTTTAATTTCTTGTTCGTCATCTTGTGTTGATTGATATCCTTGCAGTGTGGAAACCTTGGTAATTTATTTTTTCGTTATCTGTGAAGAATTAGTTAAAATTGTCTGTTCAGTTTTGTAGGTAATCGATTTCTTGAAGAATATTTCCGTAGTAGGTAAAAAATCTTTTGCGTTAAATGGTACAAGAGTCGACAGTAACAATAAATTATTGATCGAAGTAAGCTCTCGTTTAACTAATCTATTAATTAATTAATTAATTAATTATTAAATAATAAACAATTAATCTAATGTTATTGTTTATCTGTAGTCCTACATGTTTTATGATCTATAAATATATCAAATACAAAATTTAATTCATTATAACATTTAATTTACAAATACGTCACATGTATAAAACAAAATAAAAACATAATTTGTATCCCACAAGTGACTTTAATTTAATTTATACGACCTAACTCTTTCGACGTGTGGTGAGGAACAGAATTGTTTGACGACTCGAGTGTCTCCATTGCGTCATCATCATGGAAAACTCTTGCAGAGGGGCCACCTTGAAGCGTATAGCCGTCTTTGGTAATGTAACCTGCATTAGCAGAGGTAATTATCAGGCAGGGTTCGTTACCTTCATCATTATCGAACGTGCCGTAGAACGATTGAGTGACATCCATTGGACGTCCCCTTGTTGGAAACGTCCAGCCTCCGGCGGGTTCGGTGTCAGAGGTCAGCTGAAGACCACCAATCCCGAAAATAGTTGGGAAAATGTCTGTAAAAGAGTCACATCATTAAGTAAAATTATCAATTACATCTATGAGATACATAAATATTATCTAAATATTTTCTAAACATTTATAAATTATCGTAATATATATTAGAATAGTATCTGGCCTAGTTTGTCCCCATTTCGCCTTCATATTATATGCGTACTTATACAGCTTTGAATTTGACCACGGTACTGATTTCTGCAAGCATACCTCTCCTTGCGTGACCTTGAATTCTAGATTTGACAAAATCGTAACGGAAATTTATAAAGAAATAATACCTTTCCATCAATTTCTAAATGTGAAAGGTGGCGCAAGGACAGTCATATCATGTGATTTTGAGACGCCCACATTGCTTTACAGCGTGCAATTCTTTGTTTCCTTATTATATAGGAAGAAACAGCATGGTAAAGCATAGAATAAACATTTACTTGCGTTCTCTGCGGTGATATTTCGGGACGTCATTGGTTTTCGAGAATCATTACCAGCCGCCGTGCATTGTTTTGGAGGGGTAAGTGGATATTAAAAGTTATAATTTAAAAAAATAGTAGTAGTATAATAAGATGATCATAATCATAATCACTTCCATATGGTTTCATCACTTCCATATGGTTTCATCACTTCCATATGGTTTCATCACTTCCATATGGTTTCATCACTTCCATATATGTGGTGAAATTTGTAGTACAAGGGCTGTAGTCTATTTATTTATTTAAAACAAAATTATTTCGCAGTATTATTAAGCCTGCTTGTATCTAGCATAAAAAATTAAAAGTCATTTTTATTGATTTAATAAAAATAATTATTTCAAGAGAGACGCCAAGTAACCTTTATTAAATAGATACAGCTAATTTTATTTATCAAATAAATGTATCACAGAACACTGGCAAATTTCAAGATTATTTTCACCATATTTGAAAGTGATTTGAAAAATCGATGATATAAACACTTTTCAATTTCGAGATCAATAAGTATAAGAATTCATTTAGTTTTTACAAATATTGTCTTTTCTCCAGTTGAAAGTTTTTGACTTTTTCATTTGATAGTAAAGATGTTTAACTGGTTATCTTTAAAATATAAGTGTTCTACTTTATGACAAAAATATTTACTATCTTGGATAAACTTAAAATGTATTTGACGGGTGGTTTAATTTAAAGAGATGCCACTGGAATGATAATAAAAAAGCATTATGAACATAGATTTAATGGTAAATAAAGCCAACACCTAAACAAATTGTTCAGATATGCTGATATTAATTTTATTCATAAAATGTACAAAATTTATTGTTCTCTCTGTTCACTACAATCAGTCGTGGCGGTTTTCAAGCAATAATAATGAATTCCGTATGTTATCCAGATATATATATATATATAAATAATTTATAGTAATATGTTTATTAGCTTATCTGATGTGACCTATATTAAAATGAAAAAGATTATTAAACGAATTTCATTATATTTATTTGTCAGTAAAATTTACAAATTTAAACAAAACGGGTATGCATTAAGCTTTTTGCATAAACAAGTTTTTGATCCAATGTACAAATTGTATATTGATCAATTATCTAGGTATATCATCAACAACTTTATTAAAGAAAAATTATAGAATGTGAACTACCTACCATGAACTGATGGAAAGTAAGTACACACTTCATTAAAATTGTTTAGATGCATAGAAGTAGAACACCTTTTTAAACAGTAAGGTTTAATTGACTCCCCTTCCTTTGGTAGTTCCATATAGGACGCCCAAACATTGGAGTGAACGGAAGAATTGAAAATAATAGAAACATCAGGTTGCTAAATGAAAACTCACCCATCCCTTACATATATTGTGATTATAATAACACCTGTAGTATTGTACACGTAATCTGTTTGTCTAACATATAATATGCAATTATGTTCCATTGCAAACAGTTCGAGGGCAACATTAAATCCATCATTCAAATATACTATATTATAGAAACAGTGTCAGTATAATGGGAGCGTACATTAATTATTGAAAAGCTATGGGACACATCAATGATCAAAAGAATATCCCGCTAATTTCCGAAAATATTTTTATAATAGGTATTATGAAATTAAGTAGATATACAGTTATAGCTGCTAGGCTTTTTGTTCTATAAATTTGTTGCAATTTTTTTTTTATTCTGCCGCGTTTGTTTTTCATTTGAGCTGTTTTCAGATTAATATTGTGCATATTGGAAACTGAAAATGTTGGATTTAACCCTTGTATGCATGAAATATTTTACCGACACTATTGCATAAAATGGGTCCCCAGGGACTCAATGTAAAACTATTATACAAAAGTGTATATAACTGAAATTTAATCTAACATGTTTTGAAACACAAGTATGCACAATAAAATACTGCTTTTAATATATATTTAAATTAAATGAAATGTTAGCAAAATATCAAAACATAATAGAAAAAATGGTAGAAATGGTAAAAAAAATAGAATGCATAAACATAAAATTATGGGTTTCTATACGTTAACTTAAATACTGAACAAAGGCGTCCTAAAAAAGTTCTTACCAATATATTTAGCTAATTGTTATTACTGTAATTGATGTAACTCACAAAGTTGTATTAAATGTCAATTTTGTATCTTTATTATAATGTGCTCATTATTACGCCGATGTCTGAAATTATTCAACACATATCATACAATGTTCTTAATAATATATAATTTCATTAACATTTTAGAAAAAAAATTTCATATTAAAAAACTTTTAATAACTATAGCATTTTGATTGTAAGCATTTAAAACTGATAATTATCAGTTTAAATTTAAATTTAAATTTAATTTAGCTATGACACTACGATTTTGGGGAAAAAAAGGTGTCGACCAATACCTCCCCTATATTAGTCTACAGAGAAATCTTGACTTATTAGCTTCATTTAGATTCCGCAGATAATGTATTTTCTTCAGTTGAAAGTTTAGAGACAATTTCATTTTATAAAAACGATTGTTATCTGGTTATATTGGTCCTGTAGACTTGTAATCCAGTAATCAAAACTGATTTAAATATTTTAAAAAGTATGTACTGCATTTGATGGTTTCATTTAAAGAGGTTTAGCATTATAATATGGATTAAAAACAAAAAAGATTAAGAAAATAAGTAGCCTTGACCAAAAGTTTAGCACGCTTATAAAAACAACTTATTTTTTTCACTTTAACAAATTTATTCAATTTTAAAAGCTAAAATATAATGACCACATATGTACAGAATTATGGAATTATTGGTCAGAACCGTCAGTTGAAGAAAATATATGAAACTAGTATTCTGTATTCTTGCCTTTAGACTTGAGAACAGCAACAGTTTAGGTGGCTGTTAGACTGTAGGAGTCACACATATTTCTCACGATAGCGCTAGTTTGGAGGTGTTCTAACTCAAGTAGAACCACGGTTAAACTGCTCAATCGTGGACTCATCAAAGAAGAGAACTTTTCTCCAGTCATTCTCTGTGCATTCTTTGTGAAGATTGCAGAAACGGATTCGATCGGAAATGTTTTTTGGAGACAGTTTGGGCGGCTTCCTTAGCTGTTTTGTATGACCTCAGGCCAGCACATAGCGGACTAAGTCGAACAGTCCTTGGTTTAGATTTATTTCCATCCGGGAACACTCCTGAAATAACTTGATGGGAAGACAAAGATTGATACTGGGAAATAACTCGTCTAATTCTAGCCTTAGCTCTTGTGGTTAATGGAGATGGACGACCTGATCTTCCTCGCGACTTGAACTCCCCACGTTCATGTATAACCATAGTTCCGCTTACATTCAAGATAATTGAAATTGCAGTATTTGTGAGGCCTTGCTCTGACAACACAACAGCTTGCATGAGCTCGATTTTCAGAGGATATTTTGGACATTTTCAAAGTAAAGTGATAAATTTTTTTTTTCAAAATACAACTTGTAATCTAGATAGTAGTCAGTATAGATAGTAGTAAGTATAGATAGTAGTAAATTGTTAACATTTAATTTTAATCTATATGATGCTTTTATTAAAAAACATAACTTTTTATTAAGCGTGCTAAACTTTTCGCCAAGGCTGTAAATATAGCTCGCTTAAACCAATTTTACATATGTGGCGACATTCAATTCCTAATTTATAAATTATTTATTAATTAATAGTGATAAATTAAAGAATTGCTAAATTCTTTATTTAAAAACCCCTACAAGATATGGAGAAAGCTTTAAATTTGGCACGGTACGGTATATTTTGGTGAATTATAATACTTTTATTAATAAATCTATATGATTTATGATTCTATAATGAATTCAATAAATATATTTCACAGTACCTTCACTTCAGTAAAAAGTCTGGCAGCTTTTTAACAAATAATAACAACTTCCATCTTTTAAATATATAAGTGTTGGTTTTTAAAGAAGAAAACAAATTTTAAATGAATTGAAAAATTTTTGAATAAATATTTTTTTAAAACCACTGAACTCCTCGCTACTGAATCCAAGCGAGCTAAATGATTATATACTACATTATTGTAATTGTTTTATTTGTACACATATATATAGAACATGATTAATGGCATTAACACTTTATTTGAGGATGTAATAGATAATTTTCCGTATGCCTACTTCTTAGATATGATGTTTAATTAAATTAATCTAAGATTTTGCATACACACTATATAGTTTCATCTTATTTAGTAATATGTTTTTTAGTTCACTATTTTATATCATTAATGACATAATAGAGAAAATGAGAAGCACTTGCTGTAGGTTAAAAAGTATAATTTCACAAATTTTCGAACCTCTGGTTCCTAGTCATGTGACT
>JAUZND010034582.1:0-12117 GCA_034780555.1 Coelogynopora nodosa
TTTTAGATGCTGTCGTTCCCATTTCCTAGTACCCTGCCTGTTGTAACTCTAGTTTTAGATGCTGTCGTTCCCATTTCCTAGTACCCTGCCTGTTGTAACTCTAGTTTTAGATGCTGTCGTTCCCATTTCATAGTACTCTGCCTGTATTTCACATAACTAATTTAAAAAAATTGATAAATAGTGAAATATATGAAAATCAGCAAACACTCCTAATTTTTCAGGTTACCGTGACTTTCCTCCGATAACAAAATAAATTCTAACAATTTTAAAAAGTTGGAATATATATTATTTGAAATTAGTCTGGGATTTTAATCAATTGTACCATACTGAGTAATAAACTTTATGAATGCAGAAGTCCCTTTTTTGGTTCATATGACTTTAGTTCTGATTTTCTAATCTCTACTTTAGAACTATCAATTCAACTAACTTGTAACAATTAATTAACTAAAGTTCGGTGGAGTTAGGTTGGTAAGTTCCTTGTTTATGCTAAATGCTGATAAAAATATTCCCTACCCATTTTATAGACCTAAATGTATTAATATTATGTGAACAATTAATTTAATCAAAATTTACAGTTTCACTTTGCTTTCATTATAATTTTAATTAAAAAATAATATTTTTACATAATATTTGATTATAAACAAAAAAAACGAACTGAATGAGAAGAAAGAAAAGCGTAAAGGTGTACTTCATGCTATAGGTAATGCTAACGTTCCCTAAGTATCACTGTACAATTATACGCATTAATGTGGGGCGTGATTCCATACAAAGAGATTCTATAATATCGAAGAATATAGATTAATGAATTCCCTTACGTATCACAGTGATGATGCCAAAAATAAAGACATTTTATTTATTGTTATGTTTCTTTTATCATCTTTTTCTTCTGGAATTATGTTAACAGTTTATTTCTAGCAAATCTGAAAGAAGCTATTTCAAAAATTTAATATACATGAATTATTTGTAAGATTCTTTTGTACAACTATATTAAATCTTATTTTCAAGTTTTACAGTAAATTTTGCAGTACTATAATGAAAGTATAAACATAGTTGTATATTATAATAATCAGATAATACAATTGATTAGAGCAAGTGACAATTGTGATAATATTAAAATTTCAAAAACACCGAATTTATTGGTAGAAATCGCTTCTTCTTCTAATTATTATTATTATAACCGTCCATAAGTTATTATTAGAATCAACTGCCTTATCTCGACGGCCCTAGGCCAATTTTTAATTTGATTGACTGGAATACAATTAGGCCTCTATTCTAATTCGAAAATATATAACATTCTTTTCTATAACTGAGAGATTGTCGTTTGTTACAAAAAACATAATAAAAACTACAAGCGCGATATTTGTCTAGCTTTTTGTCCGTAGCTACGACTGTCATGCTGTATTTTGTAAATAAATTTTTAAAATGAGGTATTAACCCTTTACCATCGGATGGCCCAGCGTCTGTGTCCGATCTAAGTGCCTTCGCTCCAGCGGATGACACAGACGCCGTGTCGGGCTTATTTCTATATGTTAAATTATTTCTAAATATAGTTCAAAAGTGGTTTTCGTATATTTCTTTATTTACCTATTTTTTTAATTAGTTATGTGAAATACAGGCAGGGTACTATCAAATGGGAACCTACAGCACCTAAAACTAGAGTTACAACAGGCAGGGTACTATGAAATGGGAACGACAGCATCTAAAACTAGAGTTACAACAGGCAGGGTACTATCAAATGGGAACCTACAGCACCTAAAACTAGAGTTACAACAGGCAGAGTACTAGGAAATGGGAAATTTTACCGACCTTACCAGCACACGAAATTTTGATTTCTTTATTTTTACGCAATCAAACAATAGCATTACAAAAGCGTTTAGGAAAAGCATGATTAAAAGAAGACAGATTGTTGAAAATAGCCCCTAGTTGAGAAGCTAATAAATTATGAGAAAAACTGTTACGATAAGAATCGTATAATTTAGAAAAAAACATTTAGAAAATTTAGAAAATATTTCTTGAATGTATTAAAGTTGTGGATGAGTATCATGTTTAGAAAGAATATCATTTGATAAGTTTACCATATTCAATGTTGTACAGAAAGATGACCAATATTCTTGATAAATTGTATTCTATATGTCCTCTGTATCTTATTATACCCAATTACTATGAATTCCATCTTGATAATGATCTCTTGATGATATCGAAGCGTTACCTTCATAATTTATTGTTTTGTGGTTTTTTCGTTATTATAACTACAGTATATGCATTATTTATTTTATGTGGGTTGGTTTTTATAAGTTTATTTATATTATTTATTTATTCTGCATGCGATGTTGTAGTAATAATAATCAACTAGTCTGAATTAACCATCTATCAGTAAAGATATGTATACAAAAAGAAACCTATGTTGCTGCAAAACTTTACTATTTACGAATTTTCGGAGATCCACTCCATAAACGTGTAGTACAATGAATAAAATAGCAGTGAGAGAAAGGTATATATATGGAGAACATCACTATGCCTATAATCCTATGACGTAATCTATATACATAATTATAATAGTATAATGAATAAACGCTAAAAAATGCAATCAATACCGAACTGAGTAATAGGGATCGAAGATAAATTAGAAATAAAAGAATTAAATAGCATAATGAATTTAAGATGCACACAATACCGAACTGAGTTTGTAGCATTTAATATGTTATGTATGTATGATTAAGCATGATAAACATTTAAAAAAAGAAATATGACACTTGTAACTATTACTAACTATAGTTCATATATACTAATGGTCATACTTTATACTTATAAGTGCTAATATGCGACAATTATAGTTATACAATTTTTATCGCTACATTGATAGTTTTTCATAACTACTTTGCATACTACTTGATCATACTACTTGAATCTACATACTACTAAAGCTACTCTACATACTACTTGATTAATGAGTTCGTCTTAAGTTGTTCAAATCCCATTAAAATCCAAAACCTTCAAAAGGAGTGAATTAAAATAATTACGAAGAAATTACTTATTGCGGAACCGAATCTTATTATTAAATGTTAAGTCGCTTTGGTCAGCTAAAGCATAACATAGTATCTCTTCGAGACCTGTAACATGTCTATTTGTCTACAGTTTGTTTTTAATTCAAATAAAATAAAATTTATTCTTTATTATCATTAACATTATTTTTAATATAGTTTACTTCGCAAATGTTGCTTACTTATAATAATGAAACAATGTGCAAGATGATATATTTTGTAAAATAATGTCAACTCGAATTGTTCTGTAAAAATAGAAAATCGACATGGTGATCCCGATAAATGATATTTGAAGGGTGAAAACAAATATTCTTCAGGCTAGTTAAAGCCCCTTTCTTCTCTTCTGTATTCCACCTCTGAACGAACCCATACTTAGTAATACTTATTGAAACTAATCCAATGGTAATCAATGTGTACTACTATGTTATATAGTTACTTTTTGCCAACGTGTACATTTATGATGTCCACCTATATTGTGCCTTAGTCAGGCTCAGTTGTTGAGAAATATCCTGCACCCCTAATATATTTCCCAACAATGTACACGTTCAATGTGTGCGTAATGAACAGTACAATAGACCATTCCTCAAACCAAAAAGTAATTAAAACTACATGTTTAATACCAATTTTGTTTTGGCTACACGCACAACATATACGATAGTGATTTTAAAAAAAATTTTAAAAAGGCTATATTTTATATTATATTAATATTTCCAATTTTATTAGAAAATTATGTCTTTTGTTAAAAAAGTTTAACTTATTATTAAATATTTACTTATTTTTTATCTAATTTATTTTGATATGCATGTGAGAATTAATATCTTTATAGAGTCTTTAACATAATATATTGATTGTGTTATTTTCTATATACAGTGATATACATTTTTAATGCGAGTAGGAACAGAAGCTGAATAATAAATATATAAATTACTATTTTGTAATAAAAAAAGGTTAATTGTATACTTAACAGAATTTGCATTATTGTTTTTTTTAAATAGAGGAAAACTTTATGCAAATATAAGCAAATATAAAACTTTTGGTTTGTTTTCAAATTTAATTATCGAGCACATGTATAATTATATTTCAGTTATAATATGAAAAGTTAAAAAAAAACTGTGCTTATTAACGAGAGGAAACAAAATGACACATATAGGGAGTCAATTACTATATTTTTAACAAAATATAAAATGTTATATATAAATAAATGTAGCCATGCAAACGAACTTAAATTAAATTACAACGATCTGTTTTAAGCGGTATTAAAAACAAGCAATAAAAGGTATTTGTAAATAATCACTGATATAAGTGACAACTAATATTTATTCCAAAATTTTTTATTGAGATTCAATTTATAATATTAAATCTTAAAACTCATTAATTTGTCTATTAGCTTATTTGAAGTGAACAATTGAAACAAGTGCGAAATTAATGTAAAGTTATACCCTCAAAAATAACTGTTGTTTAAAAAACTAAATTCGAAAACTAGAAACCTATAAAATAATTAATGTTCTTTCAATATATATTTATTGTACATCTATTACAATACATGTTATTAAAGCTACTCATATCTAATACGGTAGTCTTATGAAAACTATTTAGTAGTTATTAAAAATCCCCCATACAACGGTAAAAAATAGATAAACAATAAACAATAAATATATAACATATATTTCTATATACAATCCCATAATAATACATTAATCAAGCATCATGAACAGTAGTTCCTTAAGAAAACTAAAAGAAACAAGCAATATAATAGAGCATGAATTAACATAAAATAATGAAATGGTGGTTTGCTCTGTGCAATATTTTAGGGATAAATAAGAAAAAATAAGCACTTGCTGCAGATGTGATGTAAATTTAATACTACAAAATTTCGAGGTTATACCTCTATGTCATGTAACATAAAATACTTTACCCTTCAATATAATTTTATTTTAATAATTTAATAAATTTTGAAATATGTAGTTTATATTTTGAAAAAAAATACCTTGCCTATTCCATATATGGGTACAATAACATAAATATACACAAGTAGTATAGGAAGAGTAATTCGAACACACTTATAAATAGATCATAACCTCCCCAATTGCCATATAAAATTAAAATCATGACCCCCCCTCCACCCTATAAAATTAAAAGCATGACCCCCTATTTTCTTATCAGGAAAAGTATAAATAGAGAGGGCTTCACTGTTCAAATTCATTCTGCTTCTTACTCTTGACACGAATGGTCGTATTTACAATCGCTCTCTCCGGATTTTATTTTGTTTTAAATATATACCAGTTTACGCTACTACATTCAGTCTGCTTCATATTCTCGAAGGTGCTTGCATTAATTTGTATTATTATTTTACAATTTTATACAACTAACGTTATGTCTAAATTTGTTTTGAATGCATCAAACGTCGCGGACACTTTGAAAAAAGGTACTATAGGAATAGCACAACAATTTTCTACAGGAACCAGCAAGAAGGGTGCAAGCACTACCAATAGCAAAATGCAACATATTATAAGGACTTTGCGGGATTAGTCCAAGAAACAAGTATACATTCGATCCAATATTTTGGAAAAGAAGTTCAACGCCTATACCCGGGATAATACAGTTTTTCCTATTGAAAAGGATGACGATTTGGATCTTTTTCTAGAAGTTCAATCTTTTGATGAATAAGTCGAAGAAGGTCTGCAACAACTCTTCGAAACCACAACTGGTGCCGATAAATATCTTTATAAAGTGAGGCCAACATATTCTGAGGACCGACAAACTGCCTGGTTGAAATTATTAATGCATTTCGAATCATTCGAATTCGACTGGCGTGGGAAAAGAATATCAGCTCCGTTTCAATTTTGACCCGGGTCATATCATTTAGTTATCCGTGCCACTAACCTCTAGTGTGGTGATCATGGAAACAAGGGCTACAAATTTAGCGTCATGTACAAAATGTACCAAATTAGATAGATACAAGGAGGCAAAGATGTGGACCAGCATTTCATGTGGACCAACAGACACAAAAAAAAGAAGAAAACGATAACGATGATGATGATGATTGTGATCCATCGTGTTCAAAAAAGCAGAAAACGCTCTGTACATATAAGAAAGATACTTATTACATCTTTAATTCTAATACATTTTGATTATCGTATTCTTTATATACAAACATATGATTACTTATACTTGCATGTATACGTTAAACTTATATTGATGTAATGACTTTAACTAGTGTTATATCAATATATACATAACTATCCTAATATATGAATCTGTTTAAGTATTTATTTATTTATTTATTTATTTATTTATTTATACATAATAATTATGTATAAATAAATAAATAAATACTTAAACAGATTCATATATTAGGATAGTTATACATTAAAGGCAAGTTCAGCATAATTTATGTTGAACTTACCGTTAATGTATGTGAATATTAACACAAATCTATTAATAAACCAATTTTATTTAACTACAAACTTGTAATTTTTTAATATTTTAAACTTTTAATTTATTAACATCTACTGGATCCATTGATCCACGTGGGTTCAAATCCCACACCCGACAAACATTTTAGATATACTTAACCAATCGACAACATTTAAACTAAAACGTTTTATTTTTTGTTAGTTTATTCTATAAAAGATGGTAGTAAACAAAATTGAAATAATTTCTATCAGAAACTTAATATGGAACAGACCGCAGTAAACCGCATATTTGCTAGAGAATCACAACAATTGAAAGAAATGACACTTGATAATATTTATAGACTTTTACTTGTGTTTGATTATGATGTTAAAATTTATACCAGACGTCCTCAAATGGTTTGGTTACCACAAAAGAATTCAACCGTATTATTTTTTAAAGGCGGAAAAATGCGAACTATTAGTTCGGAAGCTTCTGTATCAATCTGTGAGGATCTACTACATATTTTGGACAAATCTGACTGGACTGTTTCTCATCGATCATCAACTGTTGTGCTTCAACTAACTGTCAATTCAATCAACTTATATCAATTTGCAATGGACAAATTTCAACCCGGTTTATTGTACGAATCCGAACTATTTACTACAATTCAACTAAAATTATGCAGTGGACACTTTTTTGGACTTTTTCATATTGGAAAAGTTGTTATTATGGCACATTGGAGACAATGTTTCCCACCATTTCTGAATGAATTACTTTGAATTTGTAAGTAGTATTGTTATTTCTTATTAAACCATATTGTACATAAAGCTATATAATCATATATTAATAAGAAATAAAAACAATCAATATATTATTATTATTACTTTTATTTATTAAGGGGAAGTATAATTATGAGGGTGGATAACAAGTATAGTGCAACAACATTAAACACCTCACTACTACAGTTGTGTATTTTGAGGAGCAGTAGCACATGCACTTTCCAATACGGTTGTTTCGGATAACTTGATAATAAAATGTTTTGCAATAAGATCATTGAGCATTTAAATGTATGATAACCATACATTTTTGAGTAAATATTTTGAAGATCTATTTAATTTGTTAACCTCGTTACTGAAAGCATAGTCATGATCTTGCCAAATATATGCCCTCTTTTAGAAATTACAATCCCCAATTTTACCAAACTATGAATCACCAACCATATGCGCAACAGAATTGTCGATTTTTCTCAATTTCTAAAATTTACAGAATTCGAGAGAATTCTCAATTCCGGAATTTCAATCAGCCTATAATACAGATCTTACCACTTTGCTGAGTTTGCCCTATGTCGTTTATATAACGAACTACTCGTATAAGTTGCTCGAAACGAAGTGCGTGTTGCACATGTAATTTTTTGTATTTTAGCGCCGCGTTCGCCGCAGTAGGCCATAATATTCTCCTAGGTCGTCTACAACCCCTGTTTGGTTTCGATAGTCTCGTTTTCGAATAGGTTTCGTTCTTTTCTGACTGAAAGGCGCCAGGCAGTGTATACGAGGCAACAATTTAACATAAATCCCGCTCACATGTGGAGTACCTCAAAGATCAGTTTTTGGATAAGTTTTTACCCTCTCACAGACGTCATCGATTATCATGACGTACTACACCATATCTACGCTGATGATACAACGATATACAGATCTTTTCGCTCTCGGGAGATTTTTGCACACATCCTGCATCTGGAACAACGTCTTGATACTGAGTACGACGGGTTCAATTCAAATAGGTTAAAACTGAACCCCGACAAGCAATCCGGTTCTACTATGTGATTCTATCAATCGTCTGACTAATATAGATGATTAATCGATCAATTAGGGCGGTATCTCCGTAACCTTTAAGTCATTTGTTAGGTGTCACACTAGATTAAAAATTAAAGATGGTTGCACACTTTAAGAACATTTGCAAATCATTCCTCTTTGTACATAATCTAAGTCATATTCTACATAATCTTAGTCACATTCTACATAATTTAAGTCATATTCTACATAATCTAAGTCATATTCTACATAATCTTAGTAGTATTCTGCATAATCTAAGTAATATTCTACATAATCTATGTCATATTCTACATAATCTAAGTCATATTCGTCGTCACCTGTCAGATGACGATAATAGAAAACTAAATAATTAAAATTAATAATTAAATTAATAAAAACAATACTAAATGCATTTGTATTCTCCTGAATTGACTTTTGTATCGTTATCCTCCTTGGATGTAATGAAAAATCTCTACAATGTCTACAGCGCGTTCTGAATTGAAACGCACTTATTATAAAAGAGCTTTCTAGAAATTGTAATATTTCCAGTCTTTTACGTGAGCTTCACTGGCTTTCCATACGTCTACGGATTGACTTCAAATTGTGTTACCTGATTTTGCGCTGCCTCAATGGTACAGCACGCCCATAAATGCGATCCATGGTAAAATTAGCTGCTTCGGAAACTTCATCGATTAGTTTGGGATCAAACGAAGCGCTTCGTCTTCATCAAACTGTTTCGAAGTGTCATTGTGCCGATGGAGCCTTCTTCTCTGCTCTACGTGTTTTTTTTTACTTTGTACTTTGATATTTTTTAATTTGTCGTTTTAGTGAATTATTATTATTATTAAATTATTAAAGACAGAAAAGCAGTCTTCGTGTAATTTACCATCAAGTGTAAATATTATCAAACTAATAAAATTAATGAGTTAAGCATCCAGTTAACTAATATATATGCAATGATCAAGTTTAATTTGGCGACACATATAAGCTCAATAATAGCAGACATACAGATATTGTTAATCACATACAGTGGCGGATACACATACAGTTTATTGAAAAGTGTCCCCCTCGATCGCTCTATAGATATACCTTTTCTGTGCATAAATCATTATTTTAGCGTAGAATAACATGAATTTAACCACCGTTTACTGTTTCAAAAATGGGGGAGCGGCTGATATGGCGCCATATAGTAAATCTGCCACTGAAGCACAAATTAAATTTGTATCAATAATAATTAAAAATTACTTAAGAAATTGCTCAATTTGAGATTGAATTTAATAATGAAATATCAAAACAAATATAAATGTTTGCCCAACATTTCGCGGTTATATTATACGTTAAACATACTTGCTATATAATTATGTATTTTTATATTTTTCTATTTATTTATTTATTTATTTTGTTTTTGTGTTAATTTACAATTTAATGTTAAAATATTGTTTAATATTGTTTCCATCAATTCACATTTTAAATATTCCATTTGGGAAGTAAGATAATAAATTAATAAGTACATACGATATTCTTATTTTAAAACACAGAACATTTATAAATCTCACTTTTTTGTAAAATAAATAATATGCTGAAAATTGTTTTGTTCAGTATTTTTCAAAAGTTTTTCAATTATAAGTGGTCTATTTGAAGAAATAAATAGAAATAGCTTCTAGCGTTTTAACAAAGAAAATCAACAACACAAATATTTTGAATAATTAATGTTTCGGTAATTTGTTACCATAATATTGAAAAATAGAGATTTTGATACATATACAAAATGGTAATATAATGAGCCGATTAGCAGATTTTAATGATGAGCACTAATTATAAGATAAATGAAATAGTACCTACAAGACTAAAAATAACAATATCATTATTAGATAAATAGAAAGAACGGCTCAGTACGAGCATAACATAGTCATAACAAAGTCAAATGTCGTCAATTTTACAACTTATTTAACAGATTTAATGAGATTGATAGAAAGAAAACTGTCAACATTACTTAATAATCTCTTCAATCTGCAACTTGGTTGCTTCAATGTTAATTACGTAGTGCTTTGTGGCTTTGTGCAACTCATTTTACCTGTGTATTATTATTGATATTTTAAGAATTTATTTCAGTTATATAATTAGTGCTCATTATTATGGTGTATTTCATTTCCTTATATTTGCCATAATTAATATTAACTTTTGCAGATTGCTATATAAATCTTGGGCTACTCAAACGTTTTAATCAATTAGATTAAATCTTTTTTGATTGTTACTATCAGATTTTAGAAATGTACATATGTGGTAAAACGTACTTATATTAGAAACATTCGACATTAATAAAATACAAAGTTATGAAGTGAAATCCTTCCAAAGCTATGGTTTTAAATATAAGTTTGAACGATCCCGCTGTTAAAGGCAGCTTGAACATCTTAAGATATTATTATATATAAGAATAACAAAACCAGAAAACGTTTTAACACATTGGACACACTTCTGTATTTTAGATAATATATATAATGCAACAACACGCAATTGAATAAAATAACATAGTGTGTCATATCCAACATATAATTAGAGATCATTATTTGCCCTATTACTTGCTTTATGATATGTGGGAACAAAAACGTATTTTAATATATTTAATAGAGGGATAAATTCTTTTTACCAAAATGACGACAAGTTAAATCTATTTTTAATACAACTAAAGCAACTAAACTCAATCCCGATTGGTGATCTTTCAGAAAATGAAGTTGTGTTCCACTTTGATGCAAATTATTTTTGTTTTCTCATGATCGAATTATGAAGAGTATAAGTCGGTTTCATTTTCCACTGAAAAAACAAACAACGAAAATTAATGAATAAAAACTTAAATGTCATTCTAGCTTTGAACATTAGTGATCAATACACAATCTTACACATAAATGTAAAACTTTAATTTACTATTTAGTTTTACATGCTTACATGTGTATACATACTATATTTGTACTTACAGTAAAACATATATATTGTAAAATACTAATAAGAACTATGCATTCTGAATAATATATTCTGCACATCGGACTTAAAAATCATGTATACTTTTTAAATGGAAATATTTAATGGAAATTGTCAGAACATAATTATGCAAGTACAACTTATTTTAAACTAAATTTACTTTACTTTGTTAATATTTTATGCCGGCATGACAATTTAAATTATATTAAAATATAAACATTATAGAAATAGAATTGTATTAACAATATGTCGATACCGTATACATGTATCAAGGCAGGTGACAAAAGTGAAATAAAAATCTAGCAAAGGTATATTAATAATATACTCAGTAAAAAAATTACTCATACAAATTAAGCGTCAAATTAATTGATGGAATGAATGTGTCGCAGCTTTTATAAATAAAGGTTTTATTTGTAAAAATTAATTCATTATCTTTTGGTTGTTAGATTTGGTGACTCATCAAAGTTGATGTGTTGACTATAACGAATAACATGTTCATCCAACGATTATAATAGTCTGATTGTATCAAACGAAGAGACGCTTTCAACAAGCCCATATTCGATTGTTTTACAAAATATACCTAAATCTTTAAAAAAAATTGATATTGGATTTTATTATTGAAAAAAATATAGTGTACAATTTTCTCGGAATTAGATTTGGGCGTGTTTCGCAAAAGGCAACTTGTAATCATTCTCGGCAATTTCAGAATGTCATGCACTACCACACATAAACAATTTCAGTCCAGTGGAAAAGAAAGATAGTCGGAGCGAAATATTGTCTTATCGTGAGTTCTGTCGAATTGATGATCACTAACTCTTGGATTTAGTGTTCTGTCGTATTCTGTAGTGTTCTGTAGCGTTTTGTAGTGTTATGTAGTGTTCTGTAGTATTCTG
>JAUZND010034582.1:12217-22240 GCA_034780555.1 Coelogynopora nodosa
TAGTGTTCTGTAGTGTTCTGTAGTGTTCTGTAGTGTTCTGTAGTGTTCTGTAGTGTTCTGTAGTGTTCTGTAGTGTTCTGTAGTGTTATGTAGTGTTCTGTAGTGTTCTGTAGTGTTCTGTAGAATTGATGGTAACGAACTCTTGGATGTTATAGAGTGGGGCGGTGTAGCTAATTACTTTTGGTATTGGTAAGCAATGAAGAATGTTAATTCTGGGGATCGTTAGATCGCTTGGCATTGTGATCTTGCAGACAAATGATATGATGCGTTTTGAACTCTTTGAAATCTAGTCAATGTTTTTTAAATGTTGATTGACTAAAAGAGAATTGAAGAAGTCAATTCTCGATAAAACTAAAGTACCTGCTGGTTAGGCTTTTTATGTAAAATTTGTGGTAGAACGCGAGCTATGCTTCTTACTTAAAACATGCTTAGCGAGTCGCAATAATAATTATATTTTTTACGATTTTATTTTCGATTTGCAAGTCGTATAACATTATTATATTTTACAATATTAATGAATAACTGACAATTAATCAATAAAAAACAGAAAACATAAAATGACTAATTAGTTAAGTAGATTTTATAATAATTAAAATTTTATCATAATAATAGTATATTATTGTATTATAAAAAAGTGATTGAATTTCTATTTTATTAAATGGGCATAGTTAGTAATCTAATAATAGTGAAATATAATTTTTATACATTTTCCTTCCTTAGAGATATTTTCAGATGAAACTTGATATTTTAGCGTCCTCAGGCTTTTTATCAATTTCAAGTTACCTGTTGTTTTAAACAAATTGTTTATTTTAACAATACTGTCTAATTTCTTAAATTAATAGAGACGAGTGGACACAACGATGTATAGAGAAATGCCAAAAATTCACCAGAAACATATATTTCCTAGAGTGAAATATGTACTTTTTTAATGGTTATATTTATCAAAATTGATCTAAACGACATAAATTTGTCTATTCGAATTAAACCCTTAAATTACAAATTAATAATAATTCAAATTCAAAAGTCAAACTCATTTAGTGCAAAGTCACGAAAATCACAATTTTTAATAAATATTTTACGAACATAATACGGTCCTAAAACATTCTTCAAAATAGTCATTGTCAATTAAATATTGATTTTTTAAATAATTATTTGATGTCAAAACAACATGCAAAAATCCAAACTTAATATACGTTTATTATAGGTATTATAGGTATATAACAAAAACTATTCATAAAGGATCATAAATTTACAAAAATTAAATATAACCTTATGAATAAGTAATTTCTCAAAAAGTGACATAAAAAATAATATGTTTAAACAAAATGATTAGAATATGTACTATTGGAAAAGATTATTGGAATAAAATAATTTTTCTCTTTTTGAGATGTTGCGCTCTTTTAAATTAACTTTTGTCAACACAAACAATGTACCTTACAAATAAGTGACGTAGCTATTACATACGTACATGTCATCGAAATCCATACCGTATCCAATCGGTCGATATGCCATGTTCATTAGATGATTGAGACGCATTCCAGATAGCCCTCTTTTCGCAAGACGGGGGCTATCAAATACAATAGTCAAAGTGGAGTTTAAACAAATATCATCTGTTGTTTTTTTATAAATATAACTTTAAGCAATACGTACGTTTTTTTAAGTCTGTGGGTTTATTTTATGGAGCCCACTTTGATTATAAATAGGAATATATGTATATTTTCTTTAATTTTATTTTACTATCTGAATACCTGACTATCTGACTTTTTGACTACTTGAATATGAGTTTTTTAATATCTGACTACCTGAAAATATGACTTTTTTTACTACACGACTATCTGACTTTTTGATTACCTGACTATATGACTTTTTACTACATGACTATCTGACTTTTTGACTACCTGAATATGAGTTTTTTTAATATCTGACTACCTGAAAATATGACTTTTTTTTACTACACGACTATCTGAATTTTTGATTACCTGACTATATGACTTTTTACTACATGACTATCTGACTTTATTACTATCTGAATATCAGATTTTTTTAAATATCTGACTATTTGACTTTATTACTACGTCACTATATGACTTTTTACTACATGAATATCTGACTGAATTACTATCTGAATATCTGACCTTTTACTATCTGACTATCTGACTTTTTGACTACCTGAATATCTGACTTTTTGAATACCTGATTATCTGCATTTCTGACCACCTGAATATTTGACTGTCTGATTTTTTCACTATCTGACTAACTAACCTTTTTTACTACCTGACTTTTTGACTACCTGGCTATCTGACTATTTCACAATCTGACTATCTATCTATATAAAATAACATAGCATTTAATTGACTATATTTATTATATACATATAAATATTAAAATCAAACACATAATAAAAATGCATAGTTATTCACAAAAAATAATGCAGGTTATATGTAATATAACATGCGGAATAATGATAGAGTTTAATATTTATTAAATGATTGTCACATACTATATAACACGT
Source organism: Coelogynopora nodosa (assembly GCA_034780555.1). Lineage (NCBI taxonomy): Eukaryota > Metazoa > Platyhelminthes > Proseriata > Coelogynoporidae > Coelogynopora > Coelogynopora nodosa. Next base: position 14,730 of record JAUZND010034582.1, read on the forward strand.
ATGTCCGACATTTAATTGAATATAATTTGTCTTTCGACCATACAAGTACAATTACTGGTAATATAGAATAGGAAATGTTAACAATTTTACTTCTTACTCTATGGTTCTGTAAGATTGAGAAGGTCGAATAAAACTGCAGAGAAGGCAAAGGGTCAACCAAATCAGAATTCTTCTAAACATCATGGTCAGTGAAAACTGAGTGACAAGCGATGTCTGAAAATTAAAATATAAACAAATAATAAATAGATATTAGGTTCAATTAACAAATTATTAAATATGGCAAATATTTTTTTCATATATTGATAGGCCCCAAAATATATATCGAATGCGACCCAAAATGTCGAATGCGCTCCATATATATATATATATATATATATATGTCGATTGGGCCCCAAACGTATAGAATAGGCCCCGTTTTTCGTGGGGTTCAATCGATGGCATTCGAAATTTTAGGTCGCTTTCGATATTTTGTGGGACCGATTCGATTTGTAAAACTATATATGTATATTACTCAGTTTATTGTATAATCAATATAACTGTATAAATGTACATAATAGAAAACAAAAATATTTTTAATAAAAATAGCGGAAAGGAATAATCCAAATATATCAACCAGTTTTTCACATAAAGTTAAGAATATGAAACATATGCAACTTAACTCAAATTAATTAATAAAATATTACAATTATATAATCTATTCGATAAACCGTTATGTTTTTCGAACAAAACATTTTATATATTTGAAACTTATCCACAATAATGACAAATTAATGGAATATACATATATATATTGATTCAGTAGTACAAAATATTTGTATTATTTAGTATGTTTATTCATTTTAAAGAATTAAACACTAAATATAACCTTTTTTATGTATTTTCTAAACATATTTATAACTTCCATGCTTCTTAAAAATCAAATAAATTTGATAAATTATTCATTGTTGTATTTACGTATAATTCAATGTTGTTCATTTGTTATCTTTATAAATAAAATGGAAGTGTAAATAAATATAAAATGTTCAAAATAACGAAGAATATCATTAAAATAATGTATAACACAAAGAAACAAAAAATAACATGTTAAATATATTATAATATATTTATAAAATATAAATAATATATTTTATTTTAGAAACTAATTTTCGATTTGGTTTTTTATTGTGTATATGTATAATATGTGCATAATATGTATTGCAATTGTTCTAGAAATAAAATACTTTTTTGACAATTTTATAATGCAGTACATCAATTACTATAGCATCATATTTGTTAAGAAATCCATAGACCAGTTGTCGTGCAATTATTTTTAATGATTAAAAGTAGAATATGTTCACAATAACTCTTACATAAGCTTGTCATCATTTTTTAACGAACCCTACAAGATGAACTGATTTAAATATAAGCAAATCAATGAAAAGGTCTGGTCAGGAAGGTATGTACGATGAGCAAAACTATTTTTAAAAAGGGTGCACATAAGACTCTAAAAAGGAATGGGTCACAATATTCCTGAGCAGCATCCCTTCAGGGATATTTATTACCATCATAGCAACAGTTGCTAATCTAAAGAGGTGCTTTAAAAATACACTACCCTACAAAGAAGGGTGGCAGAAAAGGAGGAACATGTCACATATGAAACACGGGACGTCAATTAACAGAACATGAATTATATACATGTTTTATTAACTTTTGCATAATAAGATAATAGATTGGCTTATTTCATTTTATCTAACTAGAATTTTACTAATAAACGCCAGAATTACCCATTTAGGCGCTGCAATCTAGTTGAAAAATATGCGGAGGTTAAAATATACCCTGGTCCTCTTGGCCCAAATCAACTAACGATATGTTCAAGATTAATCATATTAACAATTCAACATATCAATCTCTAAACCAGAAACAGAAACCGTCCTCCCTTCGGAATAACTTTTTATCTAATTTTTTTCGCAGCTCACATCCTAGTCGATTAATATTTTATTTTAGGTTGTTCTCCAATTTTAAAAGACTGCAGTCAATAACTTTTGTGTCCAGAAATGGAACCTGATAATTTCACAAAATGACTAGAAAATAAATATTACAGCAACATATTTATTTGGATATAAACATATATTTGTGTAGCTAAGATACATTACAAAATAATCCTGGACAAAGAAAACATGTGTATGATATTTATATATCCTAAATATCTATGTTCTCTTACTGTCTCCTCCTCTAATTTACCATATTTTTGACCCCAATAACAACTTTTGTATAATACATCGTATGGAAGCTAATATTAGTATCTGTCCCACCGAAACGTGACTTGGCCGTTTTTTGTAATAATTTGCAGTGGCAATAACATATCAATATAAGTAAATGTATATTTATTCCTGATAATCACCGAAAATACACTCATAAAAAGGTAACAATGATACCTACCTTCATTAACGTATTACGACAGTTTAAATGTTCTAAAATTATTTGTTATTGGTTGTTATATCTATGAAATAGTCATGGAAACAAGTATGTGTGTTCAAATAAATGTTCTCTAGGGGATACTTTTAACATAGAAATGGAGCATATCAAAATAATCTGTAACATTTCGTATATGTGCTCAATAATATTTTATAATATGTCTTACTTTTCATATATAATAATTTATAAATAAAAATTTTCGATTTTGCCTAAATAATATAAAAATATGTACGAAATTGACTTTTAATTTTTTAGTCATTTTGTTACGTTGGAGGTTCACATTTATATGCGTTATAGCGATTGATTGCAGCCTTTCAAAATAGGAAAAAAGCATTATTCAAATCAGTTCGGAAAAAACATAGTAAATAAAGTTCTCCAGGAGAATGGAAAAAGGGGATTACAGCTAACTCAAAATCTGTAGATTTAAAATACTATTGTGTCCTAGATATAAAAAATACAATTTGACTTGTTATGCTAATTGAGTGCAGAAATATTCCGAACGAAATGATTAATGGTCCGAACGGTCATTAAGTAGAACTAAACGATATGGACAGTATGTATGCTCGAGGCTTTGATTGATGTTTAACACTTTCTCAATTAAGAATTCCAGATAATGAATGATTATGATCTAAAAAATACAGATGATCAGATCTCTAATTAAATGAACAAAGCCAATGAATCTGTAAGGATGAGTTATGATTTCTAAAAGAAAAATAACTACTTGAAACCAATTTGAAGGAAATTTCCCTAAATTTCAATTTTATTTTATAACTTTACCATTTGAAAAAGTGGCTACATATATTGTATATAATTCCGACAAATCATCACATTTCTAAACACACTTGATTATCATCTTGGAATAATCAAATATAAATTATTATTTCTCGTTAAATCGAAAAAGGCATCAACAAATTTTATTTTCTTCGATTTATATAATAGAATGGAAATCATGTTATATTAATTAATCCTTTCAAAGTGATTGATGACATGCGGTGTAAGTCATGTACATGTTCTTCAAAAGTGCAAAATAATTGTTTTAAAATGTTTGTAATTACGTGTTTAAAGTAATAATTTGATGTATAATAATAATTATAATTTAATAAATAAAAAATATATTAGTTATATATATATATAACTAATATATATTTTATTTATATTCCTTATACTTTCTCTATACTAAACAGTCATATTCCAGTCTAATTAATATTTTATTTTTTCAGCCTTTAATTTTACATTATAATCTAAACTCCTTCCCGTTTAATTTCCTTCCAAATCTTCACATACAAGTTTAAATGCATAAACATAAAATCTACCTTTCAGTCAGTCTTGACAAAAAAATTTAATATGAATCAATGTTGAACAAGATTTCTAGTAAATTGAAGAAAGAAAAGGTAAGGTTAGTTACATCATTTTAAATCGTTTGTTTCTTTTCGCTCAACCCGTTCAACCGACATAGCTACCATGCATGGTTATTTTAAAATCTCCACATTATTTTTTAATTAGTTTGATATGGTATTACAGTAACATTCTTATGTGAACTTTGCTACTCTTTTAAACTCTCGCATATTCTGCTTACTTGTATTTTATAGTTTTACTCCTCTCCTCACTGCGACTGCAATTGTTAACAGATTTTGTGGTTACAATTCAATTTCTAATAATTTAAGTAGTTGAATGATGCAATTCATTATATTATCACTGTATTATCACTGTATTACGACAGTATTATCACTGTATTATCACTGTATTATCACTGTATTACGACAGTATTATCACTGTATTATCACAGTATTATCACTGTATTACGACAGTATAACACTAATAAGTGAATTCATAAGAAATAACGTGCCTCTAAAGTAACACTGACAGGAAAATCCCCGCGTTCTATGGTTGGAACATATTATATCGGTAAAATTAAAGCTTTTGATGTTACTAGGATTTCAAAAGTCAAAATAAAAAATGTAAATAATTTAAATCAATTTTTGGTGTTGTTTGACTGTACATAGTTCAATGAATTTAATTTTACTTAATTTTTTATCCTATTCAATCTTAAAAAATTGTATATGGAAAATTCGATTTGATTATGCTTTTTTTTAGTGTTAAATAATTAAATTCAATTCATAAATTGTCTTAAACTGAATTATTAGATGAAAGCACTTATTATCCAACATTTAGAACTATCTGAATATTTAAAATAATAACTAAAACTTTGCGTAAAAAGACACTAAACATTTTTGGCCCTATTCATTACCTGTGAAATAATTAAATTGGGTATCGAAAAATAAGGTTTGAAATTTTGCACTGGTAAAATTTATTTTAAAACTAAATATATTATAACAATTTTAATAATTGTATATTATATGTTATTATTATATTGATTTCATGAGTAGTGGTGTTCACGTCGGATAGTGAGATGATAGTTTTCGTTCCGAATAAAATAAACCAAATGTTTTTGTTCTATGCAACATATGGTGATAGTTGCGATAAAAATCTCATGCTTCAATATTTCTGACATTTGAATCATGTCAAAATATGTCCAAAATCAGTAAATAATATGGTTCATTTCATATTTTAAATAATTTCTGTATATATATTTTTAGTGCAAATGTTTTTTGTTGATACATTTAAAAAATATTTATAAACATCATTGTCGATAAAATAAAACATAATATATATAATATATTAAAATAAATTATCTTTAAGCATTGTATACTATTTTTATATATATTTTATACCGGACATAATTTCTACGATACAATTTTAATATAATTTGTTTATTTTGATATCTTTTATTACCAATGTGAGCTAAATGGTAATTCATGGATTTATTATATTATTTTTTTGAGAATCTCGAAAAAATTTTCTATCTGATCTAAATGCGAATTTGTAGCTAACTGAGATCCATTATAATTAAATTTAGGGATTCATTTTCTCAATGCATGCGATTGAGGTAGGTCGATTGCACTTCTTTTAAAGTCTGAATCACTGAAAAACATAATAGATTCTAATTATTGAATGAAAAATATAGTATGACTGACTCCTAAATAACTATAATATTGATTGTCAAAATGTAATTTATATAATATGGCAATATTTTTATTATTACTGTGCGTGATTTTTTTTGGAGAAAAAAACAAGTCATTATTTTGAAAAAAATCGGGCGTATATTGGATAAATCAAGTTTCTAATTAAATTTTGAAATTTACGGGAGAATAATAATAAGAATGAGTGTTTTAATCATATCAAATATATGAAAATTGGACAGAAATATTTCAAACGTAATAAAAAATTACATATGGATACATATTATTATCATATATTACCTATGGATTTTTATGGTTATACAAGTTTTTTTAATGAATAAAATTAAATAATTAGATAATTAACTTTTTTTTAAAGTTAGTTACCCCAATAAATAGAAATTAACGTTTATGTAGTAATTCTATGTAACATTGTTGCAATAAATTTTCGTGCATATGCCTCATTCATCGAACTGCCGTATTTGAAACGCAAAAGCGCGCGACGAAGCACGATTATGTTACATTATAAATATAAATAATACAGCATATCATTGATATTTTAAAGTTATTTTTAACGATAGTGCTAAATATTTAATTCGAAAATATATAACCAATAAAATGTAAGACAAATCATATATACAACGAAGTTTAAAAATGTAAGATATTTTAGCATGGGGAATAAATGTACATCCTTTTTTCGTGCAAACTTATTTTCAGAAAACGACAATTTATAAGACACTATTCCAATAATCAAAATTGAAATTTTTACAATTACGTTTTTTTAACCCTGAAAATTCGCAGCAGAACAGATTAAATAAAATGTATGTCTTATAATAAAAAGGAAAACTTGCCAATATTGTTGAAAATAATCCACGTATACCAATCCACGCAAAATGACAGACGACAAGCTATCATGGTTATAGTACTCAAATTCGGCATGTTACATTTGTATACAACCTATCCTGTACAGGAAAACATACCAACCATTTGCTCTAAATCCAATTGGTCGAAAGGTTCACATTTGAAGAGAAGTAAATTTAATAAATTTGAATTAAGAAGTGTTTTCACAATACTAAAAGGGTTTTGTCAAGAAATAGTAATAGCTTCTCTGATGTAGATATTGTACATATTATATATACATGCAATAAAAAATCTAACTATGATCCACTCTGTTATTTGAACTTCTTATCATGTATATTTATATATCAATAAATTGTATGCAATTTAGGAATTAAAGAACTATAACACATATCTTGAACCATTGAACCTGCCAATCTTGAACCATTGAACCTGTCGATCTTGAACCATTGAACCTGTCGATCTTGAACCATTGAACCTGTCGACCTTGAACCATTGAACCTGTCCTGTCGATCTTGAACCATTGAACCTGTCGATCTTGAACTATTTCGAACAATCTTGGTTATGCGACTAAATTATATTAATTTTTTTCTGAAAAGTTTAATTAATTTTAAGGTTGTAATAAATTGACAAACATGTTACTGAATTTATAGTGATTTTCTCATTCAATATCCATTTTGACGGCTGCATTTAACACATGAAGAATCTTTGAAGAATAGTTTGTTCAAATTTCGGGGGTGATTTTGTGTCACGTTCAATTAGGAATACAAATTAAAGACGAAAAATATAAATTAAATATTTCAATTTTATATTAGTTACTTCATTAATTAATTTCCAAAATAGACTAATAATAGATATAAAATCCTAAATGTGTTACATAAATTATTATTAGCCAGCAGCTCGAAGTTATGAAAATGACAAAGTCTGAATAAAACAGATAACTGTGTTTAGCTTTAGTTTAACGCAGTTATCTATTTTATTCAGCTTTTGTCTTTTGTCTTTTGTTTTCATTTTATATTTATGTTGAGAAAAGGATTGCGAAAGTCAACTATTAAAATAAGTATAGTAGGAATTACTACTTATGATATACAAATACTTTTGTTGCTATACAAATACTTTTGTTGCTATACAAATACTTTTGTTGCTATACAAATACTTTTGTTGCTATACAAATACTTTTGT
>JAUZND010034593.1:0-22238 GCA_034780555.1 Coelogynopora nodosa
TTTTCTGATTATTTGTTTTGATATGCTCATGAATATCTTTCATTTCGCTTTGAATTGTGTTTAATTTAGAACTGATCTGTTTAATTTTGCTTTGAAAATTGAAATCATCAAATTCTTTGTCGTCATTACTCGCTAATGAAGAGTCGAAGTTTTTATTGAGATCATCCATTTCAGTTTTTAGATCATCCCCTAATTTTTGCAATCTTTGTCTCATAGAACAATCTTGATCAGCTGATTTTATACTCGCAAGTTCATTTTCTAAATTTTCTATTTGTGTTCTTTTCTCATCTCTTAATTTCATTAAATCTTCCTTTGATTTCTGCTTTTTCTCTTGTTTTCCTTTAATTTCAGCTTCAACCTTTTGAGAATGCAAATCAACAACTTTTTGAAATTCAGCACTAATCAATCCAATTTGATCTTCTACATTACTTGTATCACTTCGAAAAGTGGAAAGACATTCGTTTTCAGTTAAAACGTCATTCGAATTTTTCATTTTCAATATGGCCGTATCATGTTGATGATCTACTTCATCTATGATATTTTGAAGTTTTGAAATTTCATTTGTCATCATTTGATCTGAAGATTTATTTGTCATTGAAGACGTCCAGTTCTCTATTTTTTGTTTCAAATTGATTGCTAAGGACTTTTTCGAATTTTGAACTCTTTTAAGTTTGTCAATAAGAATCTGCCTTCTTTGATTTTTTTCTTGATTTTTAGCTCTTACTTCAGAAGAATGATTTTTCAGAAGTGTTTCCATTTTATTTCGTTGTAAACGAATTTCCTTTTTTAGTGAGTCAATTTCTCGATTAAATATATTTTCACATTCTTCCAAGGAGCTTACGTCACATTTTTTAATCTTATCCTTACATTTCTTCAGTTTTTCCTCTAAATTATTTAACTGATCAGTTATAATTGCATCAATTTTATTCATTTCACTTTTCATTGTGTCCAAATCATCAAATTTATCCTCATAAGAACAGTTTTGCTGAATCTCTTGAACAAAATCTTCAGCAGATACCTTCACACGGTCGTAAAGATTTGTTAAACTTTTTATCACCTCAGTCTTATTTTTATTGTCTTCTGCTATCGACTTCACTTTTTTCATGTATGATCTTTTGATGTCTCTGAAACTTTTCTGTAGTGGAGTTGTTGTCGCTTTCAATGTGCTCTTTTCGGATTTAAATTCAGTCACAATTGTCCACGAAGCGGTATCATCATCTGACCTTTGAATGTTTATTTCTGCTTCTTCATTTTTTTCTTGAATTTTGTTCATATGTTCTTCTACCTTGACCGCCAATTCTTCCACATCATCCACAAATTCATCCAGATCGTCTTCTTTTTCTCTCATTTCGGAGAGCAGCGATTGTATCTCTTCCTTTAACTTCTCTACTGGTTCGCAGACGTCTTTTTGGAGTTTCTGCAAACTCGCCAGAGACTCCTTTGACTTGTCCTTCCTTCCCTCCGCCATTGACTTAGAAGTAGTCTAATAGTTTGAGAAGAGATTGTTTTTAGTTCCAGAACCTTTTAAATCCGAAGTTCTGAAAGTAATGTAAACAATTATATAAAACATTGTGTTAAAACTATTACATTTAATTATTGAGATCAAAAACAAAACATAATATTCAAATTGATGAAAGTACATTAATCAAACATCAAATGCAATTAAATTTTTAAAAAATTAATCCTTTTACTCAAATAATATTTGGTGCGTTACACGTTTATTTTCTCCAAAAAAATTGTGATTATTATTTTGAGAATTTGCGCATGCAGTGAAAAACATAAATATTGTAAGAATTATTGTATGATCCATAGGAATATAATTTAAAATCTGACTGAGACATCATTTTGCAAACATTGTGATTAGGTCATATGTTTGGTCAGGTAGATAATTATATTTAGTCTAAAATATTAAATTTTCAACAATTGATGACGGCGCAAAATATTCAAAATTTAATTTTTGAATTATTTTTTAATATTCAAAATATGTTTTAAATTAATACATCAACACATGAATAGAAACTATCTCTGAAATGTGGTCGTCACCCTATGACGTAATAATTACCAATAAAACTCACTCACTAATTTTACAAAAACCATTTTGAAACAATAATGTCGATATTAAACTCTTGTTTGAAAATTTTAACTCAATCAGATATAAACCTTTGGCAACATACATAATATGACAAAATTCAATGTCTACACTTTTCAACGTCACACTAAGTACATTCGGCAAAAAATTGTTTAGAAGTTTTCAAGCGTGTCTAATAAATAATAATTCAAAGGATGTTAACATTATGTCCAATCAGAAATCTTAACTCCCATAAATTAAACATTCTTGAAAATTATAGCAGTAACATTCACCAAAAGATGCTCATTCAAATAAGGTAATGTAATCATGCAACAAATGTAACAAAATATAAATTAATTTAATTTAAATAATTATAAGTTCGAAACAGCTGTACTAGTCTCCCAAAAAGAATATAATTTAGTTGTAGTATAATTCAGGTTTATAACGTGAAGTCGAAATACGGTTGTTCTAAACGTTAATAATATGGTTTTTTGTCCAAAGAATAATTAATTTCATTGTATTACAATATTCCGGACAAGTGGATCACTTTGTTCTCTTAAGAATCTTTATTTCTTAACTTAAGAATTATTATATATATTTTATAAAAACCAATTGAATGTATAAAAAATGCCTATTTGCCTTTCGACTCTACAATTGAATAATGATATAATTATTATTTTCAATAAATATTTGAACTAAGAAGAAGCCACACTAAGTTGTTAAACCTTTTCATAGACAAAAATCTTTATATTAAGCTTATATCCGTATAATACCTATATATTGTGCCGCGAAATTTCAGTTTCAGTTATAGGAACTACATCAGGAACATAATTAGAAGTAAATGTGATGAGTTCATTAAATTTAGGAAAAAGAAAACGAATATTTGAAAATAAGAAATATTGGTCCGTTATATTATATTATTGGCCTATTTACTGAAAAAGTTAATGCCTTATGTCGAATTGATCAATTATTTAGTCGTTAAGAAAAAGTGGCACTTTGATAAGTTTTACTCCCTTGTCTGGATTTGTATTAAGAGACACAAACGGTCTTAGCCTTCCTCAAGAGCAAGTTTTCCTTTCGAATTAAGGTTCTATGTTGTAATTAAAATTAAGTTCTTTGTTTTTGGATCACTTTAAAAAAAGTACCAGAGATATATTTATTGTTTCCATTTTGTATGTCTGGACTTGAACTTTAATTGATTAGAGCATCATTTGTTTGTTATCGTTTTCCGAATTCTCGTAGGTGCATAATTTAGGTAAAAGTGACTGCGAGTTTTTTTTATTAAATAATAGAAAAGTTCTTTTATTATCGGTCATTTTCAGGTCTTCCAAATAGGCCTACTATATTCTTTATAATTATGTCTATTTTATTACAGTTCATCACAATTTATTAATTTGACGATATAAAAACTGTAAACATTTGTTAATCACTATAATTTGTAAATTTAAAAAAATTAATTCTAAATATAATGTTGGAAAAACATGAGTAGGCTCATAGATTGAAAAACACATCAGTCTTTTGAAATATTAATACATTCTTGTGGTAGTCCGTTTCGTTGAAATCTTAAACAGTAGCTTCTAATTTCTAACTTTTAATATATTAATATTTACAGAAACCGGCATTTTTGAAAATATATGTAAATTCAGGAAATGGGTGTAAAACATTATTTCCGAATGACATATATACTGAGTAGGTTAGTGTATACTTTACAGTTTGTTATAGCGATTTTAGATAATATATTATTTGTTCTTTAAAATAATGCTTTAATATAATGCTGCTTTAAATAATGCGATAATTATTTACTAATTATAATGTTATTAGTTATAAAATCAGTTGTTAACCTTAGATTGTTTATCATTAACGTTATTTTTACATAATTATAACAAGCAAAATTAAAAATGATTGAATGTGATAATGTCTAATTCGACTAAAGTGTTAAATACTTTTTTTAAACTATGAAAATGTTTCCAAAATTTTGAACCTTTCCAAATTGTCAAATTATAGATTTTAAAAACCAGTGGGCAATGTGACATACTTGTGAGGCAATTGAACAATTTCACTTATTATATTTGTTTCTAACTGAAATATACGTCAATTGTATTTTAATAACAATTATATTATTCAAAGACATTATGGACATAAAAAAGGTTTTAAATTTTATTAATTATTTTTTATATATAGTAAAAGCGATAGAGTAGGCCAACATTTATCATTATGAATAGAAATGAAAATAATTTGCAGCCACCGTAATTATGAAATATTCATCAAAATATTAAAAAGTTATAAAATTATAAATCAAAATACTATTTAACAAAGTTACAAAAAATAATATATATTTTTAAATGAAATAATAAATGTATTATGAATTTTTATACTGACCTTTATAATTTAAAATGTAAAAAAATGAGACATTTACAAAAGATTTTAATCGACTCTCTTCGTTGACCTGATATCGTCGAATATTGACAAAAACTAGCTCTATAATTCTAGAATCCTCGTATTTACCTATATTTAAAAATGTTAGATCCTTCTTTGACATTTATTAATTTTACCTATACTAGTAAAAGTATTATGCGTCGTCATAGTGAAAGTCTGACATTTGTGGCGAAATATTAATTTAAGTATGATAGTATATAGTTCGTATGACACTGTCTTCGTGAAATTCCCCCATTTGCTATTTGTTTTAGAGAAGAGAGAGTAATTTGGAAGGTAATGAGTAATTCTTGGAAAGGTTTCTTTAGTGAATGTGTCAACCATTATAATTATTTCGTCTAAATTATACGATGTATGTGGAATATACTTAATTATGTTTAAATTAACCCAGTCATTTACGTATACATAGTTGCTTAAATGTTTATTTAATTTGCCTAAATATATTATGATAAATAACTAAATATAGTAAAAGATAATTTCAAATTTCTAACATAGAATAGAATGTAATTATACTATACTAATTTAGCGCTTATAATAAACTAAAACAATGTTGTTAAATGTGCACAGCTTAAAATTTGTATAAGTCATAAATAATAGCAATACATTGATAAGAATGTAAAAATTACAATATTTACATAATTAAAGCGGAACATTTTAAACTTTTTATTTATAGAAAACAACACAAGGGCGTGATCAACTATGATGGCCGGCTAAATAGAGTAATCGAATCGAATAAATATTTTTTTAATAAACCCCCATAAAATATCACAATAAAAAATTGAAATTATAAATCATATTATTATAAAATTAATAAAGTCAATTATAATGATAGTCAATGTTCCAAACGTTTTGACATCAATATCACTAACCGACGTACCCCAAATTGAGGGAGACAAAAATTACTGGAAATCGTTTACAGTGAATGTGAGAATGAATATCTATAAGCTTAAATAATAAGTTAAGTATATATATTAAAACGATAAATGTTTAAAAAAAGATTATTGTAAACAATAAATATATTTTGTATAAAATTGAAATTGACAATTAAATGTAAAATAACTTTAATAAACCCAAATTTTAAAATATAGAATATTCGTAGGGGCCTAGCTATATGATAAGAAAAAATTTCACAAAACAATTAATTTCAGAAAGGAATTTATTAAAGTCGACGATTCGCTATCATCAAGATATCATTATCAAGATGAAAAAGCAGGAGGCATGGCAACAGAAAAAGTTGTTAGGAAGACAAATAAACAGATGTACATAATAAAATAAAAGAACATAGCATATCTACAGGTACATAATAGTGAGGTCATTAGACACAAAGAACCAGAGAAAAGCCTAGGCAGGATAGAGAATAAAAAATATTTATTTAACACAACTAACGAGACTATAGACGCTACACTATATTGTTAACACAAAATATGCCTTTATTAAGATTAAAAGTATTATTTTTATTGACTTTAATATAGGCCGATTCCATAATGCGTCTAGTCTGAAGATTGTAATAATGATAAATTAATTTAGAAGAATGAAAATCGATTGTATTATAATATATAATCTGTAACTCATTATTTGACTGTAAAACACAAATTGAAGATTATTGTTGTTTAATTCTTGGGATAGACAAAGTCACCCTCAATATTGTTAAGACAAAAATAATAGTCCTACATTGTATAGATAGCTAGTTGACTAATTATTTGCATATATAAGAATCGTATAGTAAGAGTTGCAGTATTTTGCCCAAGATTCGCACATTGGAGTATTTTATAATTCTAAAGCATTATTCACTGTACAGTTGAAGCCGCTTAATAAAATCTGGTTGGTCCCACCCCATTTGATTTTAATAACCAAAATATATTTTAACACTATGTATGTACAATACATAAAAAAAAGATTTGGGTTTCCAGCCATTTTGATTGTTATATACGGCTAATTTTATTAAACGTGATTTTAGTAAGCGGCTTCCACTGTATTAGTAAAAAATATATAAATGAAATATACAACAGATTTTTATACTTTACTCATTAGAATATTTAGTTGTATTGCTGATAAACAACGCCGCATAGAGTTCTCGTTTATTTTATTTGTATGTATATATATAATTTTATTAATTTTTTGCTAGTCGATAATCCTTTTGAATTTTAAGGTTTACACATTGAAAACTTGCAAATCTTGTGTAAAATCCTACAACTATTATAATATATATATAATATAACTTTAATATAATTACATTCAAGATCCTTATAATAATAGATTTTGAAAAAAAAAATTTTTTTAATTGAAAGAATAATATGTATATATATTAAATATATTACAAATTTATTAAAATATTTCATCACCTCATATACGCTTACGTTAAATGGTAATTATATGATGTTTGCTTAATTTTTATGTTGCTTATGTACAATATCTGAATATTCATTAAATATTTATATATAAATTACGTGTACATTTTACATAAATATTGAACAAAACGGTTATGATTTGCTTTTTTAAATTTTACAAATGAAGCTGATCTGAAAATAAAAACCTGTTTCAGTTATATCTTTTATTTATATAATATATAGTAGCTGCATAAATCTATAAATATATATGATATTTATTTAACTAAACTATAGACTTAATTAATATATAAGTCCATGACTGAAACAGTTACTCAATTCAAATATGTTAAGAAAGATTTATAACTATTTGTTTCTTTCGTATATTAATAATATACAAATGATAACATAGATATACTAATTAAAATATCTTTGTTCTATTTATTAATAGTTAGCTTTCAAATATAAAAAAAATTAAACTTTTAAAAGTAAATAAATATTAAGTTTTTGTTTTGTTTAAATATGTATAAATTTCATTTGATGTTGTTCTTTAAATTTTTTCCAGAATTGTCTGGTTGTCTCACGAGTTTAATAATTTTTCACGTTTCTTAGTAATAATTAATTAAATGTATTTTTGTAGATCATGTTCTACTTTTTATTTTGTATAGAAATATATAATTGTTTTATAAATAGTATATTGTTTGTTTAATTTGTTTGTTTAACTATGTTGCATACTCATTCTAGAATACCAACGGATCCTATATAGGTCCGACCAATCTTAGAGTCTGGACTGATCGACCAATCTTGAATAATTCTAAATCCCATATCGGTTGGACAGATCTAGTATAAATCTTGACTTAGTTGTAAGTATATACTTACGTATTTGTACTTACATTCTTGCTGTCATACATTCTGCTAGTGCTGCTGTCAGTCTTTAATTCTATAATGCACAAATTAATATTGAAATAATGATACAATATTACTGTAGTATAACAACAACTTAATAAAATAGAAATTTACTATGTAAAAAATGGTATACAAATAATAAACATTAACTAAAATATATTTATTAAAGTAAAATACACTAAAATATTTTAAACTATACACATAATTGTCTAACTCCATTCATATGTACAAATTTAGAGCACATATCATGTAGTTTTCAGAGATGGGCAATTACCTAGACAATTGGGTCTCTACATTATTGACATTGTATCAACATTCAATTAATAATAAAACTCAATTGATTTGAATGTTGATACAATGTAATATACATATATTATTTGGTAATAAAACAGCTTTTTTAAAATGTTCTTGTTTTGGTAAATTTATTTAAAAAAAAATTTATGGTATTATTCTTGTTCTAAATTTAAAACATTGAAGTTCAACTATTATTAAGTTTATTATGCACTTTTTGGTCCAATCTAAGACTAAGATTTATTCTAGATCAGTTCAACCAATATGAGATAATCTTGGATCAGTCCAACCTGAACCAATCTAGGATTAATCAAACTAATGCATCTGTTGTGATTAGCAAATTTACAATAACTGCATTCTCAGAATTGGCATAGAATATGTTGCTAACCAAAACAGTTGATTGAAGTTTGGTTTTGTCACTATGGAAGCTCAACATAATATAACTGCATGACTCTGCCAACTGCTCATTTTGCAGTGAATGCAAGCATTTTTTATTACTATGCTAAACAAATTCAATGTAAAGAATCCTCTTTGTTACTCACTTGTTTGTAATATAGATTGTCTGGATCCATCTGTCATCTCAACTCAATCACTGATATCCAAATTAACACATGTATTGGAATCTGTCATTTCCACAAGACATCTTGCTGTTGTAGAGGGTGATAGTTGTAGCGTTCCGGCCTGTTAATTGTATAAGATTGTCCCTTGTAAACCCTTCCCGCGGTATAAGAAATACCCTATAGTTGTGTATGACAGTTGTCACACTCCCAGAAGCCCTATTTTATAAATTGTGTTCCTTCTTTGGATCTTACGTGCCCTTGTTTCTTGTGTTACCCCAGAAACCCTACATAGTGTTCTTCAACAATTTGAATAATTTGTTGAAGACCCAGTCATAATGTCTGAAATTTCTAAATGTGCTTCACTTGATGACTGCAAAGAATCTTGATACTTTTTACTTCAAATTGTTCATGCAATAAGTTACTCTCAGGACTGTGGACAGTTTTCAGAAAGCTGCTTCTATTGAGTCACAGCCCAGCTAGTGTTGAGCGAAGCTTTTCTACAAATAAGCAGATGTCAACTGTAAATCTCCTTCCTGAAAACCTCATAAGACAGATTGTCAAGGACTACTTCATTTCATTTAGTAATTGTAATGAAAATATCTTGACAAAAATCATCATAAAATCATATGTGTGTCTAGTTTCAGGGTTTCCACACTGTCGGGAATTCGGGAATATGCTTAAATGTGAGCACTTTACATTCAAGCACTGGAATATGCTTGAATTTTTTGCATTTGTATGGGAAAACCGGGAATATGCTTGAATTTTAGTAAATTAATAAAATGATTCCTATTGTTGCGATCACTCCAAAACTCTTAAAACAGAATTGGCAAAATTTTATGTAGCTTTATAGAATTTGAAAAAATTCAGTTCTTAACCATTTCTTATTTTACTTCATATGTTTGCTTCAAATATTTACTATGATAATACATTAATTTTTATTTTATTAAGTTGTTGTTATACTGCTGATGTCATAACATCATTGTCATTTCCATATTAATTGGAGCATAGAATTAAAGACTGACAGTATTTACATTTTCAGAAGATTTATACTAGACATGTCTGACCAATCTGGGATTTAAAAATTTTCCAGATTAGTCAACCAATTTAACATCAGTCAGCTACATATATATAATATTGTTTATAATAATGGTTTAAGCCCAACTTATGTGCATGGGCATAAACTTTTTACTACTGCTTGTTATTCTATCCATGGCATTATTAATTGTATCTTTTAATATACTATTATTCTTTCAATATTTGGAAATATTTTTAAATGTGTATAAACACTTTTTTTCTTGATTAATTTCCTGAATTTAATATATATATTGTCCTGGATATTCTTTTCAGAAAACATGCATTGTCCATAGAAACCCTAGTTAATGATAAAGTAAGATTCCTAATCTGTCTGACTGGTTCACAAACCACCTAAAATAATTAAATATTACAAACATTAGTAACAAACACACATATCTGCTATACAAGGATTATAATAAAACAAAATATTCTAAACTTGCATATCTATAATTCAATCACATTAGCAAATTCACACTATAATATATTTGTTATCAATTTAAATGAATAAATGCCATAATGACTGTAAGAGTACTTTAGATTAGGCAGTGAAATGAAGTGGATGGCAGTGCCTGTAGTTAAAGTTCAGGGAGATCTGTGTAAGACCTATTGTTTACTTACAAATAATTGTGTGTTGGAGAGTGGTTTAAATGCTAAAGAGCTGGAACTATATGAGGGTGTGGTGCCTAACTTAATGGTCAATGGATGGAATCTTATAGAATGCAATGCACTCATGCTGCATTGTTTAAATGGTGTAATTGTAAGATGGGTGTTTGTAAGGTTTATAGTGGGAGACCTTGCCACAATAAGATGCTTATTGGAATTAGAGATTCTTGGTTGTATGATGACAACTTAAATGTTTTTTTGTAAATATATACATGATATTTTGTTGTATATTTTCTTTCACATCACATTTAAGTAAATATAAATACATTTTAAACACACTTTGGAATCAGATTTATAATTTTAAAAGGTGTTAGTGAATTTTACTCTTCCCCATTCCAGTCTTTAGTTTATTGCATTGATAAAAACTACTTTTTTTCAAGATAAGCTTATCAGGATAATTATATGTGAAATTAGTTTGTGTCTTGCTATATAGTTTGCATGATGTATTGTTATTATACAATAAACAATGCTTGGTGTTTTTATTGTTCATGTAAAGTATATATTTTTGATAATTACAAAAAAAAATTGGGAAATTACTATTATGATTCTGATATTATAATTTATGGCAACAATTTTTCATTACATATAACAGTGCTGGTGCATCTTGTGTTATTTAACACTGAGCGTTATTTTAAAATTTTCCAGCATTGTGCGTTTTTTTCATACTTCCTAGCATTATTTTTTTGTGATTGATTTTCAAAATATATATGTCTTCTTCAGGGTCCTGGGCTGGTAAGACCTATTAAACTGTCAGATTTGTAACTGTAATGTTTTTGTTTTTGTAATCTATTACAGTTTCGTAGCTTCTACTCAAAACTTGCAAACTATTTATCACAGAAAGCTGCCTTTCAAGAATAAAATTCTTCACTGTCTCAACTTGCTTGATATCTTCCAGCTGACAAAAGAGGACTATGTTGCCCAATGTCATCTGTCCTGAAGAGGTTCACGAATTCAAGACTGAGTTGTGTCGTTTTAATATTCGAGACATGAAGAACGAAGAAAGTGTTGATCTGGTTGAGGTGTGGAATGAATTGAATACAACTGAGAAGTATCCACGACTTTGCCGGCTTGCAGCAGCTGTTTCTACACTTTTCCATGGTAACAGTGATGCGGAGAGGCATATAGGGAGAGACAAACGGAACCAATTATCAGGTATGCATATTCTTTCTCCATCACTTGATCAGAAATAAGAATTAAAAAAAGTTATAAGCAGAAGAAAAAGAAAGATTGTAGAATATAACTACTAAAGAAATTTCAGTTTGGAAGTCGACATTGCGAAAGTTGAAAGAAGAGGAGGCAACTGTGGAAGAAAAAAAGAAAGAAGCTAAAAATCCTTCTCTACTCCAAAACGCTTGAAGCAGAGAGACGCCTTCAAAAAGCTCTCCCAGATTTACAAGATGCATTGGAGTGTGTTCTGATAAAAACAGCTGAAGAAGCCAAAGAAATGAAGAGAAAGATTGCATCTTCTAGATTGTCAACTCTACCTAAAGTCCTGAAAAAGAAATGACTTTCATTGAAAGACAATCCACTAACTCATTTTACTATATAAATTCTCACATTTGCTATATATCTATTATCTACCAGTATGTATATCTAGTCTTCTTGTAATAAATTGTTCCCAGCATTATTTTCAACCACCTGCGTTTTTTTATTAAATTGAGCCACACCAGCACTGATATAATGATGTTTGAATATTAAAAAGTTGTTCAGTTAATTTATTAAAAAATCGAAAATATAATTTCTTTATTTCTTTTTATTTCTATTTCTTTATTTGTCCAAATCAGAGATTTTAGTTCTAGAAATCACAGAATTATTTGGTGTAACTGGATACACAAATTTTAAATAGAATTATTATAAAAAAATATATATTTACAATATATGTGATATATTAAAAAGTTGAATTATTAAAGTACATTATCACCTATGGTCATAATTCCTGTTCCAGCTAGACAGAATTTTTGTCAAAATACTATTGTATGTATAAACACTGAGAAGCTGTTTTACTTTTTTATATACATGTTTAAAAGTATTGAAAATACAAATATAATTGTTTTTGCTTTTTTTATAATATGTTTCCTGATTCATCTGGACAGATTAAGAATATTTGACTGAAAAATATTGTTCTGTGAAATAGGTGAATGCCATGTAGCAAGATTGTTTTTACGAAAAAGCCATATTACATTTGAATATTATGTTTATAATTGTTTTAAATTAGGACATGACAACTTATACATTTTCATATGTATACATGAATTAAAACTATTAGGCATTACTCTTGATGCTTCCAGGTGGATCAAGAATGTTTGACTAAAAATTCTAATTTCATGAAATATTATTTACAAAGTTATATATTTATTTGTAGAGTATTTCAATTATTTCTATACACATTGAAATAAAAAATATTTGTATTATAATTTACTTTGATATATTATCACGATTCTTGATACATGCAGACCTGTTATGAATGTTTGACAAAAACATATTACACCAAATGTAATTTTTTTAAATATAATATATTTTTGATTAAATTTGACTAGTTTTATAAAAAAAAATTATATGCATATTATATCAAAATAATAAAAGATGCAACAAATTAAATTAATATTTTGCTTTTTAATATTGTGATACCTAATTCATCCAGACAGATTCATAATGAATGACTAAAGTTTATGGTTTTGTGAAATATTACATTTAAAGAATGAATTACATCAATGTGAATGTATTTTTTACATTTCAAATTTCTATTCTCTCATACTATTTTTTTAAAAATATATAAATGTGTTTATCACTTATCCTCATTCCTGATCCAGATAGATCAAATAAGGCTAATTAATTGTTTCTGTGTATTACTTATGTTGATGTGTTGTTCCATTAAATACTTTGCAAAGATAATCATCCTTAAATATGATTATTGTTATGTTCTTAATATAATTTCATTGAATGTATATCTAATATGTTAATTTTGCTTTGGAAAGGTTGTTGTTTTTATGTACTGCCTGTGGTACATATTTTAATTGAGCAGTAAGATTATTTTTGATCTGTCCAGTAATAATTGTATTCTTACTATGTCCAGCCAGTTAATGAACTGTCAGGTGGATTGGTACTCCATCTGGCTAGTTTGTGAAAACTGTGATCAGATTCATGCTCCATCACTAATTATAACTATTGTTGGCCATACAGCAAATCATGGGCATGTTACTGTTATGGCGATTCATTTTGTCATTAGCATCATTTCTAGATAAATCTGAGAGGTGCATACATGCTTGAAATAGTATTTAATTTTAATACTTAGCAATATATGGATATATTTAGGTTCTTACATATTTTACTAAACACTTCATTTGGATTTTTAAATCTGTATTTAAAGAAAATATAAATTGCAAAACATAGAATAAGACATGCTGATTTTAAATCTCTTTATTTTTTCTAATAAACTCTCTGAGTGTAATAAAAAAAGTGTTTTTCATGCAACTTGGATAGGTAATTATAGTACTATTATTTACTTCTAAGTACTTTTAATTACTTTTTGATTTTTTTTTCAAATATATTTAATTTTTTATTGAATGATATAATGTATGATGCCGATTTGCTTACTCTAACTAACTAAACTTTAATCTTAATAAAATATATAAATATAATTTTTAATATTTTTGTACAACCGGAAAAATTGTGTTAATATTGAACTATTTTTTACCCCTCCTGGGTTTTCATACTTGATGATGTAATTAGGAGCTAAAACTTACAACATTAATAGAAAAAATATAGAAAACATATATATAATAATAATTTGTATTATAATATTAATAATAATTAAATATACAAATAATGAAATAATTTATAAAATAACCAGCAAATAGAAATAATATTCATAGCATTTATACTACTTCTAGCTTATTTATATAAGTAGTACAATTGTAAAAAATATACTAAACAAATACAGATCTTGTTATCTGGAATCAGATGCAAAAAGAATCAAGTCAATTGGTTGCATTGTATTATTTGTGGGTCAATATACAGCATATTTGGTTATTTTCCTAACTGGAGTTTATGATATTTTTAACATTAAATTAACAGTACAATTAATTAAAGTGTAATAAACAAGATTATGGTTTCTTTTTACCAGCATATTACAGCTAAAGTAAGATATAGTATAAGCTAAAATTGCTAAATTCCTAACTTTATTAGTATATATTATATTTGTATGAAAACAACAGTATGAGTGGGTCAGAGAGGATAGAAGTGTTGATTCATGAGTGTTTTTAAATTTGTTCTACTAATGTTATATTTTTATTCAATTTTTATTGGTCTAAGTCTGATATAAAACCATTTCCCAATGAGTGTACCAAATATTGATTGGTTCAAATAATTCATAAATCAATTGGTTTCTAAAAAATAGCGGTCATAGGGTAAGTTCAACTTTATAAGGGGGAATACTGCTGATCAAGAGAGATCTTGTGATGGACAGATGAACTTACTCGAAATATGTCAAGTGGCTAATGATAAACAGGCGAGGATTGTGTTGTTTCAAATCTATTTAGATAAGACTACTGTTTATAAGTTTTATAGTCCATTCATTCTAACTTAATATTGTGTTTTTTCGCTGTCGCTCTCTGTCTGCAGATATAAAAACATGGCCGACGAGTTCAAAGCCAAGGGTAACACCGCCTTGCAAGCGGGCCGCACGCAAGAGGCTATCGACTGCTACACCTCCGCAATCCAGCTCGACCCGGCCAACCACGTCCTCTACAGCAACCGATCTGCCGCCTACGCCAAGGCCAATCGATACGACGAGGCGCTCAAAGACGGGGACAAGTGTGTCGAGCTGAAGCCCGACTGGGGCAAGGGTTACTCGCGCAAGGGAGCCGCCCTCGAGTTCCTGAATCGGCTCGATGAGGCGCAGAAGACGTACGAGGCGGGTCTGAAACACGAGCCCCAGAACGACCAGATAAAACAGAGTCTGGACAACATCAAGCGCCAGCAGCAGAGATCGGCGAACAGTAATGGAGACGGAGTGCCGGTCAATGCCATGTTCTCGGATCCCAATTTGCGGTCGAAGATTGAGAACCACCCGACCCTCCGCGAGTACATGAAGGATCCCGACTATATGGTGAAGATTGAGATGTTGGCCAAGAATCCGGACATGTTGGGCTCCATGTTTCAGGACAAACGGATCATGGATACGATGGCGGTTCTGCTCGGGCTCAACCCCAATGATCTGGACGTGCGTCGAGAGGGGGATTCACCCCCGCCCACCCGTTCCAAGCCAAAGGTAGGTGCTGTTCGCTTGGATAAGTAATCTTTGAAACAAATGACTTCTGTTCGTAAAACTGTAAATTAAGCAGCTTGCTTTCAAACGTTATTTATTTCTGTTGTATTCTAAGGATCTCTGGAAAGGCCCTGAAATGTAAACAACATACAAAATGATATTGTTATTCAAAAATTGCATCATTGGCTATTTTCATTTAATATGTGTTCAGAATTATGAGACGTGTATGCTATCATAGACACTATTGCTGTGTTTCCATATCCTTAGATTTTTTGTTGTTGTAAAGTCGTGCGAATTTTCTATTTTTCCTGCTTACCTCATTATTTCAAAAAATGTAATGATTAAAAATGTATTCAATTATTATTTACAGTGAGGTATAGGTAAGGGTTCTATTTCATAAACGTTTAGAAGCTTCTAAAAAATGAGTTTCATAAATCACTTATTTACTTCTAGTTTTTAGAAGCTTCAACATGCAGAAGCTTCTGAAACTTTCAATAGTCAATCAATTTAGATGTAAATGAATTCTAAATAACCGGCCAATAAGCTTACTTTATTTATTAAGTAAGTCGCTATTTTTATAAGTAAATTATAACGGTTTCATATAAAATTTGAAGCAACTTAATTTAGCCCACAAATTAACTTATAATTTCCTAAGTGTAACAAGGGGTGTCTAAATATGACCGATTCGAACGGGGGGGAGAAAATTTAGAGCAATCCTGCGAATTTTAAGGAACAAATAATAATTTGTTTAGGGAAAGGTTTATTTAGACTAATTTTATTGCGAACGTTGTTTACTACGATATAATATAAAATATTATTGTAATATTTTATTTCGCGTTTTTTAGGCGATAATGACTTTTACCACTTAAATGACGACGGTTAGGTGGTTTCATGGTCCCGTAAATCTTAAAATCAAATTGCATAAAATGTCAAGAACTCTCGTTATTTTACTTATTCAATATATTTGTTTTGTATTTCATTAAAATACGTTTTCTAAAATGTTAATTCAAAATTGTTTTATTACTTCAAGCCTATCAACGGATCCTTTGATGCATAAAATAAATAAATTCCTTTATCGGTCACAACGTTTACTACTATTCAAATCACTGTCACAACTCTTGCTACTATTCAAATCATTGTCACAACTTTTGCAACTGTTCAAATCACTGTCACAACTTTTGCTACTGTACAAATCACTGTCACAACTTTTGCTACTATTCAAATCATTGTCATAAATTTTGCTACTATTCAAATCACTATCACAACTTTTACTACTATTCAAATCACTGTCACAACTTTTGCTACTATTCAAATCACTATCACAACTTTTACTACTATTCAAATCACTGTCACAACTTTTGCTACTGTTCAAATCACTGTCACAACTTTTGCTACTGTTCAAATCACTGTCACAACTTTTAATACTATTCAAATCACTGTCACAACTTTTGCTACTGTTCAAATCACTGTCACAACTTTTGCTACTATTCAAATCATTGTCACAACTTTTACTACTATTCAAATCACTGTCACAACTGTTACTTCTATTCAAATCACTGTCATAACTTTTGCTACTATTCAAATCACTGTCACAACTTTTACTACTGTTCAAATCACTGTCACAACTGTTACTTCTATTCAAATCACTGTCATAACTTTTGCTACTATTCAAATCACTGTCTGTCACAACTGTTACTTCTATTCAAATCACTGTCACAACTTTTACTACTATTCCATTCACTGTCACAACTTTTACTACTGTTCCATTCACTGTCACAACTTTTACTACTATTCAAATCACTGTCACAACTTCTCAAGGAGCAGCCCAAACCGGCGAAAGACGAACCGGTCTACACGGAGAGTCAGAAGGCCGCAATGACCGAGAAAGAGGCGGGCAACGCAGCCTACAAGAAGAAGGACTTCGACGTCGCGATCCAGCACTACGACAAGGCGATCGATCTTGAGCCCGAGAATGTCACCCTCTACACGAACAAGGCTGCTGTCTTCTTCGAGCAAGGCCGGTAGGTTGTTCTGGAACAGTGATTGATGTAGTTGCCAGATCAGAATGATTTGTTTTTCAATCCAGGGTTGTCACGGGTCAGGGAATTTGATCAGTCAGGTAATTTATAAATATTTCTGGAAAATTTCATGAAGTCAGGGAATTTAAAATTTTATATATATTAAATATTTTAATCACCACTTTATATGCATTCTAGATAATAAATAACCTCAAAAAAAATTTACACTTTATCTCTTCTTTTTCAGTTTTGGTTTACTTCCAAAAATCGAATGCATTACGTACCAAAAAAGATACCAAAATATCTAAATTAAAAGAGGGTGAACTGTAATATGCATTTATTATTATTGAATTATATATATGAATTATTATTTAACATTCAATTGACATTTTGTATGTTAAGTCTGTATACAATACTTTAATAAAATGTCACTGTAAGATTCTACTAAATCTATCTAATTTTTCTGAATATTATTGTACTAAAAAGTCAGAGAATTTGATCTTTGAAAAAGCGTGGCAACACTGACTGAAGATTTGCTAATATAGTTACCTGACCACGTCAATAACCTCTTGCCTCTTCAAGGAGGGACGGGAGGTTAAATTCATTTTATTTTTACTATAAAATGCCGCCTAATTGATTGAAGCCTTACCTTACTTTTTATTCAGGTTCCCTTGGTGTACGCGATACTGTGATGGTTTTATACATAGTTTTAATGTAGAATATATATATCAGTTTCGTATATTATTTGTGATCAAATTGGCCAAACGTTATTTCATCGTTTACCTCCAAAAAAATCTATTAAAGCTATTTATTACCCGTTTACTTATTTATTAATGCCTTTTCGATTCCGAATATTTTGTGTACAATATATTGGACAAGTTGGTGACATTATACAGGACTCAATTGAGGCAAATTACTTTTTTGGGCTGTTGTTATTTTTATGTCTTTCTCAAAGGATATTGAAGCTTTCTGTTGCTTTCTGATGTCATTAGTGATCAAAAATGGACGAAAATTATACGTTCCACTTTATTATCTGTTGTATTATAATTAGACCATATTTGTCCATAACTAAAGAGCTAGCCGAACGTTTGATTAGATATCACCTAGTGTAACATTGGGACAGGTAGCCACTCTCTTATATGACTGCATAACTGTTTCCAGACTGGAGGAGTGTATAGCGATCTGTGAGACCGCTGTGGAGGTGGGTCGCGAACACCGCGCCGACTACAAGTTGATCGCCAAGGCCTACGCTCGCATGGCAGCCGCCCACCATAGGCGGGATGACCTCGCTATGGCCAAGCGCTACTACGACAAGTCGCTGTCTGAGTTCCGGGATCCAGCGGTTCTCAAGAGGTCGCACGAAGTCGACCGTCTTATTGCGGAGAAGGAGAGACTCTCCTATCTCGATCCTGTGCTTGCCGAGCAGGAGAAGGTTGGTGTGTGGGAGGGAGGGGGGTTGCCTGTGATTGTTAATCAAATTTGTCCCAAAAATACACATCAAATTGCAACATTATAATGATAATTATTTTCTATTTCAAGTTTTTCTTTAATTAAAATGATATTTTTTGCTTCTAATAACTACAAGGTGTTCACTTGTTATTAAGTGAACTCTGAACGCAGAGAACTGAAGATTTGGATGCTAAATGTTCAAAATACGTCAATTACTTTATTGTCCTATCACATGACATAGCTGATTCTAAAATATGACAGACAATTTGTTGTTTGTCCAAGTCAATCAAGGATATACACTCGAAAGTGTATAATTATCTTCAGTTGGTGAAGATTAGAGAATACTTAAAACACGTGATAAAAAACAGAATTAGATATATGAACTTTACCAATGACTTTATCATTTAGAGCAGACCAACTTGCAAAAAGAAAAGGCGTTAATAGCCAAGCAGATCACTTTTTTAAATTCTGAGTTACAGGAAGCCAGGTGATGATTCACTAAATCTGTCAACAGTTTAGATATTGTGCCTCTTCTACACTTATTTATGTCACAACAAGCTTGTTGAAATAATTGTATAAAACATGTTCCAAATTAGAAGCTGGCATCAAAATTTACCTGTTATACAAATCAGCGGTATTCTCATTCTCTATATGACTGTGTTTGCACTGAATCAATAACCGATTATCTCTTTATTTATTTATTTACACTAGTCTTGAGTATCATGTCATATCTGCTTATGTCACTTACTGTCAGTGTTACCAGGCTTGTACTTGTTATGTTGTATACATATTAGTAGACTTCACAACACAGTGTACACACCCATATTATTTACAGTCAGAACAAATTAAAAATGTTACTACACTAAATAATCTAAATAATATATCAATTTGCAGTAAAATATCATCTGATTTCCAGGTCCATTTTATCTTTAACAGTAATCGAAGTGATTTGTAAAATGAAATTCAATATCCATCAACACACGTGCGTGAATTGTTATAATTTCTGACCTCGCTCGAATATTTGGTTCAAGAAAATAATAGTTTTAATCCAATATATATAGAGTGGGTTCTCAAAAGAACTCGAATTTCATAGGAAAGAATTCAATAAGTCATGATTGGTTTTATCACATATTATGTATTATATGTCTATATAGATGGATATTTCAATACTTTATCAATATTCTGTTTAAATATTCTGCTCAAAATCTATCGATAAAACAGTCTGTCCAGTTTGATATGATCACTGCATAAAACCATAAATGTTGCACACTATAGCTATACTACACTGGACGGAGCACTTCAAATATTCTTTATAACCTAATATGAACACAGACTTACTCAACAGTACATATTACTGTGTGGTAATTTATTAGTTTATTGTTGTAAAGGAATTAAATCCAGCAGAATGAGCCAATCAAAACGCATGAGTGGCTCCTGTTGGTAAATCAGGTAAATCAATCAGTAAACTAATAATTAATGCTTCATTTAATACAATAATATTTTCTAAAATTATTTAATTTCATCACATTCTTTCTACCACCGTCATCTGTAGTTTTACAGTTTTTACATTGAATTCAGCTGACATTTTCAAACGCTGTCTAAATATCGATTTTTTTAAATACATAAGACGTGATTTGGTCGGTTTGTAATGACGTCATATTTGAACGATTGCTGCCGGCTGGTTTAGATAAATATATTATGCTTTTGTGTAGCTGATATTATTTTACAAATAAAGATAGTTAAATGATAATATTGTAAATATTCTTTGTGTCCATTACTAAAGGTGTATACCTACTATAATTACGTACGTCAAAATTGGTCTCTCAGAAACAGGCTGTAAGACAATCTTCGTTTTCAAATTATGGAACTCATTAATGTTTATATCGATAGTTAAAGATTAGAAAGAAAAGGTTTGCGTATAATCTGAGGTATAAAACCGAAAAAAAGTCAGCACTATGCTCAGTTTTATAGGTTACGCTGCTCGCGTAGCCATGGGAGGCAGATGTTGTTGGCGCTTGAAAAACGTGGCGGCCACTCTGATTAACGTAACTAAAATGATAACTTGAAATAACCGAAGGTAGAGTTGCTTTCTTTGTTCATCATCGTGCAACAATGTCGGGAAAATGCTGGGCACTGTATTAAAATAGTTCTATCAAATTGATTGATTTGATGTGATTTTTAATATGTTTGCACGCTTACATAATGCTATGACTTACTGCGCGAAAACTTGTTGAGCGAAAAATATGCATTATTTTGTTAAGAATTCAGTTTTGGACAACAATAAAACCACGCTACTATAATTATAATCGAAAAATGGTAAACGTTCTACTTTTAAATACATTCATGGATGTTGTATTTACAACCAAATTGGGAAGCGTGCTGATAATTGATTATTCACATATTTATTATTTCTGAATCGACC
The DNA here is from genome assembly GCA_034780555.1 of Coelogynopora nodosa. Taxonomy (NCBI): domain Eukaryota; kingdom Metazoa; phylum Platyhelminthes; order Proseriata; family Coelogynoporidae; genus Coelogynopora; species Coelogynopora nodosa. The sequence goes on from JAUZND010034593.1 coordinate 21,475, forward strand.
GAATTGTAGTCGGTTTTAAAAATGGCAGCCTGGTATAATAAGGCGTCTGTCTGACCTGTTTCCACTGAATCACCCTCCAGGTGAAGGGCAACGAGGCCTTTCAGGGGGGCAAGTACCCCGAGGCTATGAAGCACTACACGGAGGCCATCAAGCGGAACCCAGAGGACGCCAAGCTGTACAGCAATCGGGCCGCCTGCTACACGAAGCTGATGGAGTTCCCGGCCTCTGTGAAGGACTGTGATCGGTGCATTCACCTGGACCCCAAGTTCATCAAGGGATATCTGAGGAAGGGAGCGTCACTGATGGCCATGAAGGAGCTCACCAATGGAGCTGATGCCTACAGGTGGGTGTGTGTCTGTGTGGTGGTCATAGGTGGGTGTGTGTCTGTGTGGTGGTCATAGGTGGGTGTGTGTCTGTGTGGTGGTCATAGGTGGGTCTGTGTCTGTGTGGTGGTCATATTTTGGCCAAATCCACAAAATCATCCTAAAATATCCTAAAATAATTTGTGGTGTAGAAGAAAAAAATTGTTCATATTTTTTCTTCAGTATGATTTACAGTGAGCTAATTTAAATATAATCTATAACCAGCTGCTTGAAGAGCAGGAAGCAGTATTGATGAAAGATGCTGACAAATTATCAGATATGTCAGGGGAAAAAGAGGACCTTAAACTTCTAGTGAAGTCAAATGCATTTCGAAGGTCAGCCAGAGATAAACAATTAAGTATTGAAAACATAAGTGCACAAATTGAAAAGTCAGTGAATGCC
>JAUZND010034604.1:0-22237 GCA_034780555.1 Coelogynopora nodosa
GTTAAACTGAGATCAAGATCAACATCAGGCTCTGTTGATTGAATGAGTTTAGAATTCAATGGACTTTGAACCGTTGTATTGTTTCATGTATCGGCATGTTCTCCTAAAACATGCAATTAACAATTATGTGAAATGAACGGAGAATAGTTATTATGTATTATTTAAAATTATCATTTATACAATAATAAATAATTGTACATACCTATGTTTCAACTGGTGTCTGATCGACCGTTAAACTGAGATCAAGATCAACATCAGGCTCTGTTGATTGAATGAGTTTAGAATTCAATGGACTTTGAACCGTTGTTTCATGTATCGGCATTTTCTCCAGTTGGTTTATCTGAAATTTCATGGGTTAAACTACAATATATTGAGATGCCTCTTCATTCTCAACTGACGTCTGAAATTAAAATTTAAAAATAAAGTTGATATACAAATCAATAAAATATCCGCTCAACGTGTTTTCTACATTATGAAAAGTATGGTTATTAAGAGAAGTCGATTCCAACTTATTCTAGAAATTAAAAAGATTACTATATGTATATTATGTATTGAAGAACTTACAGTTAGTTTCTCTGCAATTTCATGGACTAAACTATCTTGAGATGTTTCATCATTCTCAAATGACGTCTGAAATAAAAAAATAAATGGAGTTTTTACAAAACCATATAATATCCGCACAACGTGTTTTCTACATTATGCAGAGTATGTTCATTAAGAATAGTCTATTCCAACCAATTCTAAAAATTAAAAAGATTAATAAATATTATGTAATCAACAACTTACAGTTACTTTTTCTGAAATTCCATGGGTTAAACTATATTGAGATGCCTTTTCATTCTCAACTGACGTCTGAAATACATTTTAAAAATAGAGTTTATACAATCAATAAAATATCCGCACAACGTGTTTTTTACATTATTCAGAGTAAGTTTATTAAGAGAAGTCGATTCCAAATTAGTCTAGAATTTAAAAAGATTATTATATGTATATTATGTATTGAACAACTTACTGTTAGTTTCTCTGAAATTTCACGGGTTAAACTATCTTGTGATGTCTTTTTCTTCCGAACTGGCTTCTGAATTAAATAATCATATTTTATTAAAAATATATGTAAATCCACGTGTCACTTTTGTTGCATTAGATGGAGTGTGGTTTATTCCGAATTCATGTTTTAGTGTTTTACTATAATTAATTTGTGCTGCAAAATATACAATGCAGTCATGTAAACTTTGGTCGAGCATTTCTTTGCCTTTCTTGTATTGTAGAGCTTTATAAATGTAATTCGCAATTTTACTTGTCATATTTTTCAATTTGGAGAGTAGTAATTACAGTGTCGGACAAAAGTTTATGAATCACATTAAAAATCATTTAAATATATCAAAAATCTAAGAATCATCCAAAAATCTGTATATAATCGATATGTATTCGATAAAAAATAACAGGCCTTACAGAAATTATTCAAAATTATATTTAGAAAATAAACTGTCAATATTTACAAGGGTATCCTTTGTTCGTAGCACTGCTTCCACACGTTTTAGCATAGAAGATACGAAATTTTTACAGGTTTCTTTAGAGAATTCAGTAACCCACACATTTCAGTTCTGTTTTGAGTTCCTCAATAGCTGCAAGGCGTAGAGCACCGATTTTGGCTTTCATCAATGACCATGCATTCTCGAATTGGGTGGCCAGGGTAACACACGAATATTGTTTTCTTCAAGCCATCTTATCACACTACGAGCCGTGTGACATGGAGCGCCATCCTGCTTTCTTCTTTCATTCCGCAGAAAAAAACACAGTCCTCCTCGGCCAGCGAAAGACATACACCCCCATACCATGACGCTGGGCGGGTGTTTGACAGTTGGTGTACAATATTTGGGATTGTGTGGAATTGATCCTGGGGGTCTGCGAACAGTTGATTGCATATTGTGGAATAGGTAGAAATTTGATTTATCGCTCCACATTATTTTTTTCCAATCATCGACAGTCCAATTTCGTCTCACCCTGCAGAATTCCAAACGTTTTTTAAGGTGTGCCCGCGTCATCAGTGGTTTTCGTAAGGATTTGTAGGATTTCTACCCAATTATAGAGCATTTCCTCCGTATTGACCTTTGGGTGACATTATGTAAAGGTGACACATCTTGTTGAAGCTGTACTGATGTAATAAAGGGATTTTGTGACAAGGATCGTCGTATTCTTCTTGTTGTGTGTTCTGTGATCTTTGCAAGTCTCCCAGACCGTTTCGCGATATTCACCGAGATAATCTCCCTCTTCAGCTTCAGGATATTCGATACTGAACTTCTAGCAATTTTCAGTTGTACAGTAATATTTTTGCGAGTCTGTCCAGATTTAGATAACTCAATGATGTTTTGTCGCACAGATTACGTTAATTGCTTCTTTTGTCCCATTGAAACAGTGATAAAGCGAAATATACCTACATAAATAAAGCATTATAATTTTAACGATTGGAATTTCCAATCTTAAGCTCGACGTAGTGCTATTAATAGAATATTGCACTGAAATACATTGAAATACTTATTTAACCATCCCTACTATTACTAGTAATATATTCATAATATTTATAATGATTATATTTGAGTGATTATAATTTACTGGAAATTACTTCTATTTATTGGATGAATTAAATTAGATTCATAAACTTTTGTCCGTATATTTTGTTTCGTACATATGTATGAACAAAGTACTGAACAAATGTATTTAACACGTATGAACAAAGATATGTTGTTTAACTCGAAAATTAGAGGATAATTAGACCATACGAATATATTTAATATTATTATATGAACACATGGCTCACTTCAATAATATAAACTGTCACAATGCTTTACTTGTAAATAATCTAATTGTTTTTGTTTTCTACATATTTGAATAAAACTTTGAGGATTTTGCATTGATGTATGCTTTGTTGAGGACAAAAATGTATAAAATATTCACCAAATAATTAATTTAATGATATTCAGGATGATAGAAAATAATTATATATAATGATATACTTCAAGTACGCCATGTAGTTATAAATAAAATTATATTATAATAAATAAATAACAATTATGATTTTTTTAATGAAAATGTTCAATATCTTAACTATAAAACAGTAGCTACTATACGTATGGAAACATAATGAACATTTATGACGTTAACTGCTAAAACGTTGAAGTAATTTATAATATTTCAAAGCAATACTAAATGTAATGCTTTTGGATGTATACGGCTCGTTAAAATGCACACATATCAATAATATACATTAAAAGTAAAATACCAGCCATGCCTGATTTGAAAATGTTACAACGTCTTCCATGTTAATAAAAAAGCAATGTTCGATAACTAGAACACAAATATATATACAAACCTACCGATTTTTTTAAAAAGTCGCAATGTTCTACAAGTAGAACACAAAAATATCAACGAAATACTTTTAAAATGGCGTATATGTTCGACACTAATATGGAATGATGCTGGTGGTGATCCTAGGCGCAAACTAGGTTATATAGATAAAACTGATATAGGGGGTAGATAGATAGATAGGTATAAATAATAAACGGTAAATTAATGTTACATTAACATATAAAAACGTATAGAAACAGACATGAACGTTATCTATCGAAACAGTTGTATATAGATCTATTCAATAATATACGTTAAACCACATACTTGATTTGTCTGATGGTTTTTAAAGTGACTTCTAAATTAGAGTGATTTAACTTAAGAAGAATTACATTTGAAAAATCTAGTCAACCTTAACCTGATATAACCCTTGAACCCTAGAGTTTCTGTATATGCCTAGGTGTTCATGGTTTTAAATTCCATATATTTTCATAGAAAATACTGGAGAAAATAATGACGCAATGAATTACTCAAATTGAGCTAAATATGGCCGAATCCTTCGTTGATGACTACTAACATTTTTACATACTTTCTGTAATATAATTTGTATGGCGTTTGCTGACAACCTATTATGATGTCATATAGTCATCAAATATAGGCTCAAAACTGATCTTCCACATTATTTTAATCAGAATATGTTTGTCGCAAAATAAACAGATAATTTAGAATCTGATTAGAAAATTCATTTATGAAAAGCCTTCAAAAGCGACATACTATTTATTGAACTAAATTGATGGAGAAAATTTAACTGCATATATATAAATTCTACTGGGTCAATTTGACCTCCCTATCCGGTTAAATAGGCTCCCAAAAGCGACTTGTTAGGGACTACTTCTATGGTTAAACAGATATTATTTATATTGGTTAATTTTACAAGGAGTGAGTTATTAATTTATAGATTACAATGTATATTGATACATGTTATTGATTTTTTATAATCAGAATTTGACTTCATAAAATTGAAAATGAGAGTAAGAGATTCAGTAATTTGAGAAACGAAATACTATTTTTAAAATTATGTTAGGAGATAATGTGTAATTTACATTAGAGAAATAATTCAACTGTTAGGATTATTCTATAGGAAGAATCATACAATTTTAAAAAACATTCATTTTAGTAGTGCATACATAGACATATACAATATACACCCAATTTTTTTTTAATATACATATAAAACGTACAACTATACAACGAGCGCAAAAATATTACAATAAAAACTAATTATAGGTTAACATCGGCAATTGTTCCTAAATTAGCAATATTTTTTTAATAATTTTAATATTCACGCTTTTGTAATAGCATAATAAATACAAAGGAAAAACCATTAACATTTATCTGAAATACTTACTTCAACAAGTCATAAATATATATTATATATTTTTAAATCCTAAGTTAATCAAAACATAGTAATATATAATGAAAAGTCGATAACACAAAACTGGATACAGAACAATAGAAAGATAAAAAGTTAGAATTATATATGATATTGCATGGCATTAACTAAATAATATATTTTTTAAACATCTGTTGGTGTAAAAGACTCTGGAGGTTATATTATATGCAACTAAATTGAATTGATATACGTAGATGCGCTCGCAGATATACTTACAAAGGTAAACCAGTCACATTTCGGAATATGTGCGTGCAAGAGGATCGAGAGACAAATAAAAGCATTTTGAAAAATATAATGTTTGAAAAGACTGCTTGATAAAAGAACGACTGTGTTGATATCTATACTGTACCTAGATTCGAAGTCGAAAAATGAATCGGAAACAAATCATATATAGAATCTATGTCCGATTTTTTTCACTTCGTAGACAATGCCCTGAGAAATTTCTTTACATTTGTGTCTAATTTATGGTAGAGGTACATTTCATAATTTAAAAAATTGTAATATAATTTGTAAAAGAGTTAAAAAAGGTTTTCATATAATTTTATTTATATATATATATATATTTAATTATTCATATTACATTAATTATTGATTCATAAAGTAATAATTTAAGCTATTAATGATCTTTTATAGTAATCACCTCTATTAAAATGTCAAGAAGTTCTCAATTTGCAGAGTTCAATTCTTAAAGTTGGGGTATAATTCGGTTTGTATAAAGATATAATTGATTGCTGAATATAAACTAAAACTAAATTTTGGACCCACATTTCCTCTGTATCCAATAACTATAAACGAAATGTGAAAGTGTGAATTTGCAGTATTTTCCTATTTATTATTATATTAACAAGAAATCATTATATATTTTGAAAAACCAAACCTCACTATACTGCTAATGTTTGTGATGTCACAGAAAACTTTAATAAGCTAATATTTTTTTGTTTTTACACGAAATTTAAAAACGTTGAAGATAAAAATATATTTGATGGTAGCTATGAAACAGAAGCCCTAAAAGGGTAACTTTAAACGGAAGCTATATAAAATTGTTTAAAACTAATAAAAAAAATTAATAAATGTAAAATATCCTAATTTATTAAAGAAATACTTTAAAACTATTGCCAGCTAGAATCAAAAGAAACAGTAACATTATTAATATAATTTCTGTTTTATAGTAAAACGTGACTCTTTAGATTTAAAAATGTTGCTGCCATTGCCAATCAACATAATGAATTGTCTATTATAGCCTAAGCATCGTTATGCTTACAAAGATCGACAGAACCTCTTTGATTTTTACTATACGGATGAACAGTAACTATTTGTATTAATTTGTTTTGATCTTTATAACAGCTGCCTGCTGTCCCAATGAATCCTATTGTTGGTGATATTGGATAGACCTATATACTAATTGATGTTATTAGTGTAATGCATAAATGAATATATCTAATTGATGTTGGATCACAAACAGTTATAAGAAAAAGAAACCAAAATATAGCGCACGTGAATTATTTTGGCAACAGTTCCTTTATAGTGTACTTTACAACATATACAGGGTGTCTCAAAATATACGCATAATAGGGTACCTATTATGTATATTATATAAAATATAATTATACCCTATTATGCGTATATTTTGAGACACCCTGTACATTAATGTAATATATATCCTAGAAATAGATCATAAACGTCACTTTGTCTGGATATCATTTTCTTACAGATTAATTATATATATTTGTATTACAGATTTATTAGCAATTACTCACCAGTTGTCTACTTTGATAAAGATTAATAAAATTTAATTATAATTTTCGTAATTTTAATTGTTTTATTTTATTTATAATGATCATTCTTTTAAGTCTGGGAGTCCACTACTGAAATTTACAGTGTCATACATTTATTATAATTTTACACATTTATTATTATATAAAAACATTTTATAACGCTTTGAAACTGTTTTGCAATTTTTCAACAACCAAAAAATACAAATATTTTATCTTTTAAGTTTTTCAAAAGATTTTGTTAAACTTAATTTTAAGTACTGGCATTTTTAATATGGAAAATAAGTAATTATAGTTTAATAAAGAAATATGTACCTAATGATAAACTTATTAAATTAAATAAGTTTTGCTGACATTCTATAATACAGATAAAGTTTAACAAACATTGTTAGTTTTCTGGGCAGAAACAAAACTGCTGCTTTATGGAGTATATAAAATATTTGGAAATGGAAATTAAAATTAAAACAAAACAGCGCAGACAACGATGCAACCACTTTTAGAGGAGACATCACTTAGCCGAGTGCTGATATAATAACAAGGTCTAACGACAGTATATTATTTAGTTTCTGATCAGGAAGTTTCCTGAAAAGCAGATAGCTCGTAGGAGCATTGTTGTTAGCGCGGTTACTAGGGTGAAAAAATTAGTTAACCTTGCCACTCATATGATATATATATATATAGGACGAGTATATAATGTGGATGCGTTTGGCAGAATTGATACATTTTGTGGTTGTGCCGAATGACCCCCCCCCCCCCCCTCCCCCATTAACATAAAAACAAACGAGTGTTATTATAGGCAGAGAATTCAAATAGATTAATGAACAATGATACATTAGACATAAAATGCATATGGTATATAATGAAAATTAATTATTATTGTTATGTTGAAGTGGAAAAAAAATTTTTTTAAGAAAATTCTTTTTGATATTTCAATTCCTACTTTATTAAAACAAATTATATCATAATTGACATATAATTAGCAAATAAATCTGTAGAAATGAATTTTGAATTTATTAATTTATTTTCTATATTTATACCGTAACCGAGACAGCATTATATCAATCCGAAAATTGTGTTTGAAATATACTTTTTTTTTAAATTACATAAACAATATGTTATTTCATAACTTTAAAATAATGGATAATATAATAAAAAATGAAATCAAAAGAACAGAAAGTTCACTGGCTCAATTAAATCTATTTTGAAACGTTGATCAGAAACCAAATCAGAAACACACACACAAATGTTTAAAAAAACTTTGACATTTCTCCAAAAATATACAAATTAGTATACTTTTTATTTACTCATTCAAATTCAACGTCGCTTGTTGATTCTTAAGTAGCATTCGATATATATGTGTGTGTGTGTGTGTGTATAGTATTGTATATGTGATAATCATCATTTTATCAAAATAATGCCCATTTTCATTATTATTAAATTACTGTTGTTTAATTTTTGAAAGTTAATGTTTTGAAGACATATTTGTCCAAAATAAACCCACCTGCTGATTAATTAATTTTTTTCTATTCCGTTTAAGGGTTTAATTTAGTTAAAATATAAACTTGTTTTAACCAATTCATTTTGTCCTTTATTATTTGTTTATTGGTGCAATGTTTTGCTTATATATATTATACAGCTTTGCTATATTTATTCTTGTATATATATAAATTCAATAATTATTTGAGGTAAACTAAATAGATTATTGTAAATTTAATAAAATGTAGGTGTTATAGGTACCACAAGATTATAAAAGATGTTGTGCTAAGATTGCCATTAAGCATTAACAATATTTAGAGTATTGTTAATTTTAATCCATTTTCAAAATCCACAAAAACAAATATCGATCACGAAAGATTTGTTTATATGTCAAGATTTATCACAATATTTGTCAACACATTCGTGTACGAAAAGTGATAAATTATAGAAGACCTTACACTAAACCTAATTACCGAGAAATATAAATAGTGCGCGTAAAGTAACTCTATTGCGTTGACTATTTTCCTGACTGGTAGCTACTATGTATACTATAGTACCTTAATAAATCAAAGAAATAAAAGATAGTACATGTATAAGTATACATTTTGTAATAATTATATACAATGTTGTAAATATGGAAAATAAGTAGTCGTACATAAAAACGTGATGTACATACACAGAAAACGTCTGAACAGTAACCTTTTATTTATAATTACAATTTCTCAGTAAAATTCCTATTTATTAATTTTAACTGATTTCAGATAATCTCTGCTATAACTTGATTGTTGTGCAGTGTGCGTGACAAATTGTGACAATTTCAATACGCTCATAATATTAACTTTACAAATGTGTCTATATAATTACCATGCATAACTAACAATACGACTGATTGTTAGCTAAACACCACGAATCAAATATTTTCGAAAATTCATTAGGCCAGTGGTAGGTCAACAAAAATATAATCGGGATTCTCGTCATCAAATTCAAAACTCTGAAATCATTTGTGCATAGAAGGTGCTTTGAGGATGTGCTATGAGGAACTCTTTACAACAGCCTTATTCATATAGTTGAAATATGTAGCCTATATAATTCTCATTATGAACTAATACAAAATAACACGAATTCGTAATTTAATATTATAATTAGAATTATTTACAAATGTTGACAGTTATGTTCCGGACCAAAGGTTTCAGATTGGAAACTTCTAAAAATTACAATCCAAACTAGGTATACATTATAAATCTCTCGGAATTACAATTAATACCTTGTAAATCTCTAACATTTACAATTTAAATGAGGCATACCTCGACGTCTGCAAGATATACTTCGTATAAATAGTAAATCTCTAACCAGGTATACCTTAAATATAGACACACTTAACCTTTTGGTCCGCCATATAGTCTGGTTATTAACAATATTGATGTGAATGAAATCGTGTGGTAGCCTTGCTGAGGCATAAAAAAAGATTTCTCACCGACTCCAGTAATAAAATTTTATTTTAGGGTGAAATTTAAATTGCCTTATTCCATTTTCCATTAAATAAACTAACTGTGCATTCATTATCGTAGTGCCATCGCAATATTAGTTTTTTATAGCCATTTTTAGGAAGTTTTTTAGCATCTGACAACATCGCTTTCTTTATCTTTAAAAGGTCTGACTCAAACTGTTCCGAAGCAGATGCTGCGCTGTGACAAAATGTTGAAGTCGGCGTCATCCTTAATCATAACCTTACATCTTTAAGAATTTTTAATATTTTGGACAACTAAATAGCTTCATTAATAAATGTTCAGAACAACGAAATATTGAACTGTAATACCTACTACTGGGAATAAAACAACATACAAGGATTGATAACAGCACTTATTATCATGTGACCACAATATAGTTCTTTTGCACAATTTGTTTTGAAATAATGAAAAAATTAAGCAATGCAGTTAGATCTACCATTGACAAGCGCTGTTAATTAACATTAACATTAACATTGCATTGACAAGCGCTGGTTGTGTGTTTTTATTATATAGAGTGTCAATCTAATCTAACAATTAGATGGAGTTTAGACTATATATAATAAGACAATTATCAATAAATAAACAATAAAGCATAATTAGTTGAGTGATAACTTGTGTGTATTTATTAGCCATTATCTTACAATTGACCGACCGTCCACCGTCCGCTCATAAATTAGAATAGATTGCCACTATATAACAAACTCATCAAATCTCTATGAGCTCAGTAGTCATCGAAAACAAATACTACCAATTGACAGGAGTGGATTGTTATAATACGCCATATCATATCATATCAATCTTATCAATCTTATCAATTTTATCAATCTTATTAATCTTATAAATCTTATCAAACTTATCAATCTTACAAATCTTTTCAATATTATCAATCTTATCAATCTTATCAATCTTATCAATCGTATCAATCTTATCAATCTTATCAATCTTACCAATCTTATCAATATTATCAATCTTACCAATCTTATCAATCTTATCAATCTTATCAATCTTACAAATCTTTTCAATATTATCAATCTTTTCAATCTTATCAATCTTACCAATCTTATAAATCTTATAAATCTTATAAATCTTATCAATCTTATCAATCTTATCAATCTTATCAATCTTATCAATCTTATCAATCTTATCAATCTTATCAATCTTATCAATCGTATCAATCTTACCAATCTTATCAATCTTATCTATCGTATCAATCTTATCAATCTTATCAATCTTATAAATCTTATCAATCTTTTCAATCTTATCAATCTTATTAATCTTATCAATCTTTTCATTCTGTTCGTTATCGAAAATTAATAATAATTTGAGATGGAAAAGAAACAATGTAAACAATAACAAAAGTTCAGTTACTAATTAAAAACATGTAATGAGAACCACTATACGCTGTGACAAAAACTTCACTAAATGACTATACCTAAATCAAAAGTAGGAAAGTTTGATTTTCAGATTAAAAAACTGTTCTTCCACACCATATCTAATGATTTCAATAATAAAATGTAAATATTTTTCCAATACTGCTATATTAAAATCAGAAACCAAAATGATGCTATACTAATTATATATATAATAACAACAAACGATATTAACTGACCAATAAACTGGAGAGAGAAGTAAATGACGCTGGCGAAAAACGACCAACGGATCATTTCCCTGTCCTGAGAATTTAAACATCCCCAAAACATTACAGCCATACCTGAAATATAAATTGAAGACAATTTTTAAAAAACAATTAAAACGTAAGTATAAGTTCTAAAAAGTAAATTGTAAATGTCAGACCAAATGGGATGTATAGAATTAACAATATCTCAAAGAGAAAATCATCTGTTCGTGCAACACAGGAACATGTCACTGTGGATAGGAATACATATTAATTTTCTGTAAATAATTTTATAATATATGGAATTATAGTCCTCTTTAGATATTTACGAATCTAATAAGTTTCGCTAGACATCAATATCTCACTGCTTAGAAGAATATATAATATAGTATAAGTATACATAATATATAAACTATAGTTAGGTTACTTAAGTAAATTACATTTAATTAGGCTAACATTATGTTTTACCTTAAATATGCATTGTATACATTATATTATTGTTACATTGCATACAATGTAACATAACGAAATCACGCCAGTCATTTAATTTGTTTTAGGTAACTGTCTTTTCTAAACATTAAATGTGGTTGCTTTGCATGCAATTCCACATCAATATGTATGAAGTATTATTATTTGCTTGTTTTCGAAACAACAGTAATTAAAACATGAACTTGTTTTTTTGTTATAATTAATTGTTCAATAGATTTGGTATGAAACAGCGGATTTCGAAAGTCTGGAATATTTTTTTTTCAATTTTAATTTCTTTTAAATGCAAACCATTTTTTATTATAAGTATTTTAATATCCATGATAAACATTCTCCACTTCTCTAATTATTTTATATAGAAGGATGTTAATTTAAATAATTATCCCATTATACATATTCGCAGGAGACATTTACCAATTTAATTTCCTCTTAATACATGTATAGTAGAATAAATTGTCACAATTTAGATACTAAGAATGAATAAATAAATTAAACAATAATTTATGCTGTAGAGAAAAACTAATAAAATAGGCCCTACATCACCTAACACCATAGATATTGAATTATATTTAATATAGATAGCTATCTGTGTTTATCAAGCGTGTCATTAACGCAGCATAAATGCATGCAAAATAAATCATATAAATATCTATTACAAGTTCAACTAATTGCATACAATACATTTATTGTGCGAAATGTATGATACTCATTTATTTAATTAAGTTAAATGGTGAATTATTAAAATATACACTATATTTTAAACACAATTACATTAAAATCAATATAGTATATATACTACTAGATATAATACTACCGCCAATTTTTTTGTTATAAAATATCTAAATATGCATAAAAGAATACATGGGATCACGTAATACATTGTGCATATATATTATAACATATGAGTATTTAATCTATTTCATAAAATAAAAATAATCATTAATAAATCTTTTTTTTTATAATAGATAGTCATATATAATATACAAATCCAAAGCTTTTTCAAGAATAAAACTCCGAAATATGTTTAGGACTTCAAGGAAATACAAAAAAAATTAAATTCAATATTTAGATAATGTACTGGAACTACGCCAATGTTTTGCTTTTGATTATCAAATTATGTGGATGTAAATATTCTAATCTACCATTTAAATTAAAACACAATTAAGTAATGTTTATAGAGTGAAAATATGTAAAAGACAATTTCAAAATTTTCATTAATGATTATTGACATAATATAATAATTACATATTATGTACAGATACTACATTAATTGAAAATTGTAATTAAATCGAAAAATATGTTTTTTGAAAACTCAAAAACCTCGTGTAATTTTTGCGCACTAATTCCAAAATCTATTTCAAATTCTAAAACTTTTCAAGGAGTTCAATGACTTTAAGGATCCAAATTTACCTTGTAAATGAGCAGTTCATTTTTAAAACATAATTTTTCAATTTTAACTCTCACATCGATGAAAGGTTAAATACAAATACACAGGGTCTATTTATTTATAACTATCACGGTGAAGTAGCTATATGGTTGTTCAATTATTTATTTTTCTAGAACCGGTTAATAACGAATAAATTACAAATAATTTCCAGATTTATCGTTAATGTGAGAATATACTTATACTTTATAATATACACTACTTACTATTATAAATAGTAGCCTGCAATTATTAAATTGAATCCGGTACAATATTTTAATTAAAGAAATAAACTTTTGTTTGAATTATTTGTACGAATAGTATAAGAGCAGGTTAACAAATAATCGTTAGATTTACGCACCATTCCACAGACATAGTGAACAAAACGTTTTGAGGAAAGTAAAAACAAAATAACTATCCAAATGACCATGGCATATATCGATGTAACACTTAATAGACAATTGTGCATAACTGTACCCTGGGATGTAACCAAATTACTTATTCTCATTAAATATTCATTTTCAACTCACTTAGCAAAGCGACCCCATAAAGTCGAACCGGTAGAAGGAAAGTTCCATTAGCGTCTTCACTGCTGAAGGTCAAGCGCATTAAAATACCGGGACAAAATACACCCTGAAAGAAAGAGAGAGATAAAGGCAATTAAAGTGAATAATATTAATGATCACACTTACTATTTGACTACTCATTTAGTAGAATTCGGCAAAAAATAAAAGTTTAATGCTGAACAATCTGTCCTAACCTGTTTTGCGGATATTTTTATTTAATGATTCATTAATTATAAAACATTATTTAAATATATACACATTAAAATTGTAATTGAATACATTTTATAATAAAAAGTTTAACTTTCCATTTTTTGGAAATGGTTTTTAACTGTTTCAATGATGTTAGATACGTTATACATATATAAGCCTATATAACATTAAACATTTGAGCTTAAATTAAATTAGTTTTTCAAGATTATAAACAGATCACATATCCCTATATAACAAAACAATGTTAACGCAATTTTATTAATCTTTCCTATAACATTATGACTATCTTCAGAGCATACTAATGCATCGCAGCAAGCAGCCGTTTCAATTGTATGATGTACACTATAGGTTACCGCTCATAGAAATATTTTGTTTGAATTAAACTCAGCAAAAAGACTACCTTTGTACTGAACTTCATTATTTAATATTTCTGTATAGTCATTTTTGTATGTCGCGTCTCGGTTGTGTCTTCCACAATTTCGCATGTTTAATATATGTAAAGAACCAGAGCATAAATAGCCGAGTTCCGGACATTGAACGTCTAGGTCGAGTCACAATAAATAATTCGTCTATCGGTCGAGTCCCAACAACCGAAAGGTTGAAAAACGAATAACCACGTAGCGACTATAGGATGTTTACTCACTGACTTCTACAGCAGTTTAGTACAGTGTATAGGATAAATACAGTTGAGAGATCATTTAAAATACCTTTTCTAATTTATCAGTTAGTTAAAATACTTTTTTAAGTCACATTGTTTTTTAACAACTGATGTACAATGTATAGGAGATATTCCTAAACACACAATTTTCGTATGAAACCACATATACCTCCTTATACAATAGTACAAGCAATGCTTTCAATTGTTTTATCATCGCAGTTTCCTTTTAAAAGATTATATTTCTACATTTTAATTAGATTTTAGTCGTGTTAGTACGTAGTATACTCGAACGTAAAAGTCATTAATATTTTTTAATTAATGAAAGTTCCTCTTACTTTATATGAATTTTCTCCAATCTAGAAACTCTGTACGCTGCATTAATTACCCTTAGATATATTTCAGTATAATGACTATAACATTATAAAGAGAAGCACACCAGAGTTCTGACGTTATAAATAATTTTTGTTCCTATTTTTTTACATAAATATCCTCTTTTAACAATATCACTAATTCACTTACGAGGTTATACTAGAGAAGTATAGTTTGTTTTTGAAATAAACTTAATATTTAATAAAATCCTCAATAGAATACTTTCGTATTGTAATTATACGTTTTAGGTTTCAAACATATAGTGAATTTCAAAAAGCATGAATTAATTTTGATACGGCAATGTCAGTCGCTCAATATATATATATATATATATATATATAAATAGATGTATAAATATATTCGCATAAAATAAAAAAAATTCATACCTTTGTTTTTTTGTTTTTTAGATCATGATTACTTTAAACGCTAACATATTTTTAACTGAGAGGATTATTAGTAAGTGTTGATGTAAAAAACGACGTATTAATATTAATAATCAAGAACTATGACAACAATATGGTAAACAAATATTATTCATCTCTGTTGTACGAACGCAATAGCATCAGTAGAATATGTGTACGAGGCTAGGGGAAAGTTAATTACTATAAAAATAAGATACAGAAATGATTTCGGAACACCCTTTTAGTCTGATCTTCCCTATAAAGTATAGGCAATCGTGACGAGAATGACCAACTTACTGCGAAATGGTGACAATTGTTTTACCATAATATTGAGGCCATATAGTTCACAATTTTTTTACAATTTATGTTTTAGAGTGATAATTATGACATTGTGTGTCAAGTAGTAGAGACTATCCGTTATTGCCCCCGGAAAAGAAATGTTCAGAACCCAGAATAAATCCGGCTACATAATCTGTTTTATTAATTAATTTTTTCAGTAACGTGCTGTCTTGACTGCTGCTCAGCTTGTGCCTAATACAGAAGTAAGTCTCAACTTACCATCTCACCCAGTGATTACGTTTTTTGCTTACAATCGCAATCCTGACTTCTCAAGCTGCAATTTCATTATTTTGAATAGTATAAAAAGTGCACTTCACTAACTCTTTGATATCATAATTTAATTTTTATAATCAGAAATTTATCTCGAAGTGTAAACAGATTTTTTTGAATTAGTAAACTGTTATTAATATTGCGTGATGCTTTTCAGGACATCATAAATGTTTATTAAAATTATCATTTTGAACATACTTATCACGAATAATATTAATTAAAATGTATTGTACTTTAATAAATTAAATGCACAAATTGATCAAAATATAATTGAGTTACGCATAATTATAATACAGACTTAACAAAACATTTAGAAATAATATGAAGCTTTTTTAACTGATAAATTTACACAGATGTAATACAAATAATTTAATAAATATTAATTGTAATTGATTTTAATATTATATAATGTAGCTTTATTTCAGTAATATTCAAATGATGGTAACATTTTAAGTTGTTATCATTAGATTTTGTAGGTTGTTTTATTCTTCTACATAATCAACATGTTATATGAGAAAATAGCGGATATAATAAATGTGATATAGAAAAACTTATAAATACAAATTGTTAAATAATAATAAGGTTTCAAATGTAAATAATCTATATTTTGTTACGTACTAAGAGTAATCAAAAACTTGAAGATATTGTAGATATATGTTTATCAATTGATTTGTGGGCAAATGAAAAGTGGGCAATGGTCGTACTTGAATTTAATACTATATCATATAATAAGTTGTAATGTTGGGGGAAAAAACATCTAATATAATTTAGTATAGCGACTAATTAGTCACTATGAATAAGATATGTAAAAAACTACTTATTAAAAATGGTAACATTAACATATTCAAGTTAATTCATTAATTTCATTCTTCACAAACAAGAAAATATAAATAAGGTTATACATACAAAAGAGAATGATGCGAGAAGGTTATACATACAAATGTAGGCTACAATGTACAACTGTTCATGAAACTCGGTTTTAACCCGTCTTTTAATATAATGTAATTCTATGATGGTTTCATTCCATCTATGATCATGCCTAATGGATATAAGCGAAAACTCTATTTTTTGTGTATATAAAAAATGTAGAATGATTTATTTGTAAAAAATATAGTAAAATAAAGAACGAAAAACTCAAATAATATTACAAAATTTATAATTATATGTATATATATATATCAATAACCTAAATATATATTTTAATTTTTCAATTAAATAAGGTATTTAAATTTATAATACTAAAGCAATGTTACGAAAGTGTATTAATCTATTCAGCTATTTGTAAAATATACTTCAAACGCTGCTAAAAATGCATGTGTAAGGTAGTTTTTATTGAATATTTAATCTTTTTCTCTCAAACAAAATACAAAGGCATCAATTCTAATGACTATATAAAGGTTATCTGATACGCTATTTAAAAGGCAATTATGATATAATTAATACTAACATCAAATTATTATAGTGTGCAACCATTTAAATTCACATATACATATATTTATATCTATGCTATATTTTTAACTGACAATTTAGGCATAATTATGAGATACAGTACTTGATATCAGCCGGCAGCCACCTGGTTGACCTGAGGGTATTCATCGTGGAAAATATTCTTAAGACTGTAATTAGACACAATAATAATTAGCCGTTTATGAAAGATAATTTTTTTTGTATACGTGGTTTGTGTGGAATTAAACTGCATAAACTATTCATATTTAAAAATCTAGATATTTACCTATTATAATTAATTAAAATAGAAATCTTAAATAAAATGTGATGCATTATTTTTTATGTTTGGCTACAATTACACTTTGTGAGTTGTTATGTTTAAGTGAAACAACTCTGCTAAGTAGGCGATTCCAGTCATTTACATAAATAAAACACTTAATTTATTAAAGTAAATTAATATTTGATACACAATGGGTACACTGTCTCATTTTCACGATTAAATACTAAATACTAAATTTTTGCTTATTCTGCATGTATAATAAGTTAGAAATTAACGAAGATATCATAATACAGATATTTAAAAAAAGTTGTAGAGGTTGTACGTAACTTTTGAATATTAACAAAACAATTTACTTTGTAACATAATAGCGTGAAATTATGACAACAAGTACACACAAAATAATAGAAAAATATTTTAAGTGACGTTTCGTTGTAAGTTTTATTTAATTATTTCTTGTTTCGAAAAATATGATTATGGCGAACTAGTTATTAAATTTTTTGTGTTCTATATTTACAAACGATGTGAGAAAAAACAACAGTGTTGAACTCAATTGTACTATATAATATATAGTGATTGGCTTATGCCATAATGAAGTTTAAAGAAAACGTTCTGTTGCCATGGTATTTAGACAATGAAACACTCTTGTTTAAATCTTTTCTAAATTATTGTTTCGACTTCAAAAGAACTGAACCTATTTTTTTTACAACAGTAACGTTATCGTATAATATGAGACTGTATATATGCATTCCTACTTTTATATAGCCTACATAATAAAGTGATATATGCAGAAGAAAGTGAGGCATAGTGAGGCACATAATAACCTAAACAGTTTGAGTGATATGTGCCTAGATAAAATTAATAAAGTGCAAATGAACAACATCATTAAATTTACGAATTAATCGATATACAAATATTGTCGCATGATTAATGCATTCTAATTTATATTATAAGTTTAATGTAGCCTAGAAAGTCAGCCCGCGATAACTTTATCGTAATCGTATCACAAAAACGACAAAAAACAGCAGGGGTGAACATTGTACAGTTTTTTTTAAATATTGGCCACAATTATGTTTTTATCATCTAATTTGTCAAATTGGTCACGTGATATAGCCTCAATTGCATCATAATTAGTACAAAATGTATCGATTTTACTATATCTTAATATTTTGAAGATATCGAATGATATAGTTTTTCGATAGTAAACTGCAAGTTTTGAGAATGTGTATTTGTAAATTTTAATTATTTTAATATTTATTATAACTTATTATACGAGTAAAACTTTATTATAAAATATATTATAAAAATCTATATTAATTGTTTATCTATATTAATTGTTTATCTATATTAATAGTTTATCTATATTAATTGTTTATATATATTAATTGTTTATCTATATTAATTGTTTATCTATATTCATTGTTTATCTATATTAATTGTTTTTCTATCTTAATTGTTTATCTATCTTAATTGTTTATCTATCTTAATTGTTTGTCTATCATAATTGTTTATCTATATTAATTGTTTATCTAAATTATTATAGTAGTAATTATAACTCTATGGTAAAAATTAACCCGTTGAAACAAATTCAACGAAAATGCACGAATTTTTCTCTAAATAAATATTAATGTTTATTTAATGCTAATAGTCACACAAATAATTGAAAACACGGAAAAACCACTTATTTAAAAAAAAAGGTCAAATTGTGACATTAGCCTACTCCCGCCAATCTATGTGACCAATCTTTCTGAAAACAAAAATACTCATAATCGATATTTAGAAAGTATTTAAAGATTTTAACTCGATCAACTTGAACTTTTGCACTACAAATGAAAGAAATTTGTGTGTAATTTTTCCTGGTTTCCTCCGAATAATTTAAATTAACTATTAATATAATTGCACGTATACCTACAATTCTATCATAAACCAAATATATATTTTTTGATTCCTTATACCTACATGGCCGTCGCCAGGATTTTCCAAAGGGGAGTCGTTTTTTAAAAAGAAATATTACGTACCAAAGATTAGATGCACATTTTTAGCGAGGGTCTAGGATCCAGGGAAAGATTAATTTCAAAAATTAATTTCATAGATAGGGTGAAATTATCAGAGGGGCAATATTTTCTGAAAAGGGCATTTATAATTTACATCATTATACCAGTTGTGCAATATTTTCTGAAAAGGGCATTTATTTATCTTCGACCCCTTTACCAATGAAGATTTATTTAGATATTTAGACATATAAGAATAAAATACACCATAAAAAATGAATACTTAGTATCAAAAAAGGGAGTCCATTTTTAAAAAAAGGCAGAAATTGGCGACGGCCATGTTATATTACAATATTACAGTTGCATTTTAGATGTTGCATATATACTGCTAAAGCTAATTATTCTAAACATGATGCCAACCATATATATGTTACTTGAAATCCTATAATATAAATGTAGAGTATACATGCAGTTCTTTCAAGTGTTCAGTAATCCTTCAGAATCGATTAAGGTAATGACCAGACTCACAAACTCTATGCTTATAACACTCTACTTTATCACAGGGGGCAGAAGCAGAACAAATCCTCATCCCGTGTAATTGAAAATATTCTGAAGGTAGACCTGAAGAAGACAGATCAGCCTCATTCACCGAGGGAGCCGATAGAATCGATGAAGTGGCCCAGAAGAGCAGTCATTATAGCTATACATTAGTGATATAATATGGTGGAGTACAGCTAGTAGGCTAGTAGGCTACAATAGGGTACACTCACTCTCTACAATGGCGGTCGATGCAATGCTATTAGGGCCACTCGTCAATTCGAGTCAAAGCTTAAGTGTGACGACAGTTGAAAAGTCACGTCGTCAATTTTAATTGAACTTTTCACGATGTTGAAAATCTTCCTCATAATGGATAATTATTAAAGATGAATTTTTTATCTAATAAAATACTGAATCATATCAGCTATATATTTACAACTTGAAAAATGCAAAAATATTAATTATAATACATTAATAATAGCGCCATTATTGTAGACGTGAACCCATCCCAATTGACAGTTCCGCTTATTTTGATAACTTTAACCAGATATCTTAAAATTAGACAAATTGATTGTAATATTTGAAAAAAGTCAATAAAACATTAAATCAATTCAACTTCCGCTATCCGCCTAATAAAGAAATATTATGCAGCAAACACATACACCAGGGATGACTGTGAATATAGTGATGGATTTAACGAAAGTAAAATATAAGACTCTTCTGCGACATTTGATATTTCAATATATATGTATACAATGTTTCTTTATTTTTAAGTAACTCTTGATGACATTCAAAAATGTAACGTTTACATTAAATTTAAAAATATTTTCCTAAATGAATATTACCATATATTATATAATTTTAAATTTAATTAATATTGTAAACATTGATATCTTAGCAAAACAAATTCATCTCGATTGCTTTGTTTAATTTTCACAATGCAATTGATATTAAATATAATAACACGTCGATTTTCTGTTTTAATAAACTGCTTTAATAGAAACACTGTATGTAATCATTGAAATGAGAAGCTTGAATTAAATTACCTTAATAATATTTTAATGATAAATTTCAAAATGCAACTTTCATGAAATCAATGAAGTATTAATAAGATCCGTACAAACCTTACTTTAAACAATTGTATTTAACGCAGACCATTTTACACAAACCTTTGTTCTAAAATTAAACTTAATATTATGAGTTAGTGGAGTATTTACATTATTTATTTTAAAATCAATCAAATTAACGACGTTACTAAAATCCCCGAAATTAATACTTTTATATTAAAAATAAAATCAGTTTCAATTTCAATTTCTCTATGAATGTCTTATAACGTCATGTAACTAAGTAAAATCAATAGATGTAAATCAGCACAATAAAAAGAAGACATCTAAGAATTAATTTTCTTTAAAATCGTAAATATCAAAGTAGAAGAAAAGTATGCAATGTCAAATTATATGTATATATGCATACTATGTATATAATATATATCTAAGGTGGATTGCATAAAGAGGTATTAGCTATTACCGGTAGTAAGCTTATTACCGGTATTAGTTAATATCAAGGAGTAAATCCGATTGCATAAAGTGATATTAACATACCCCCAGACTAACTACTACCATGGCGTAAATTTTGGAAAATCCAAGTTCTATTAATACATTAACCAATTGAAATTCGTTTATTTGTTTGAGTATTTTTCAATACAATTATTGTTCTCGTTAAATATTAAACACAACTTAATATTTCTTGACATAGTTTTTATAAAAATGGTTAATAAAAAACGTAGTGATAACTTCACAACATTGTCAGCGTGCATTTTTGATAGACTTCGTCGAACAAAATGATATAATAGAAAGCAAAGAAGCTATAAATTCAAGAGTAAATTCAACAGTAAATTTGCTACCCAGAAAACAATGGCACAACTCAAGATATTTGGGAAAGGTCTCAAATCATCAACGAAAAAATCCATCGCATTGCGTAAGAAAGAAGACCAGCGCACGGGTGGCTGACCGAACAATGCACCAGAACTCTCCATTACGGAGCAACAAATAGCAACTATCATAGCGGCCGATCTCATTCCTTTAACAAACCATTA
>JAUZND010034615.1:0-22236 GCA_034780555.1 Coelogynopora nodosa
TATGTAGTATGAAATGTGTAGAGAATTATAAATGGAAAAGAACTATTAAAGTTTAGGCTAGATTAGCCAACTCTTCTTTCCTGTATTTAGGTATGTATATATACATTACAGTCAGTAGATAGTTTCTTCTAATATATCTATGAAATTATCAGATATGTAGTTTATTTGGTAACTTGCTTATTGTGCCATACTGAATAAGGCAGATAATCGAGGGGATTTTATATAGTGTAGATATTGTTTGTACTGAAATGGGAGTGACAGATGGCGGATACCGAGGGTGGCAGATAAATAGGAGTTTTATAATGAAGGGAAATCCATTCCAGACAAACGTGGTGAATAATCGAGGGTAGCGGATAATCGAGGGTTTACTGTAGTTTGCCTTTTTGCGACTATTTTAGATTCTGAAAAAAGTATAGGTATAACATAAAAATGTCTATATAATTATTTTTTTCAATTTTTGATAAAATGTAAGTATGTTTTAAAAAGAAAAAATCATTTTTAAAGTACTTTTTAATAAATTTTACAATAATTTTTCATTAAAGGACCTTAAAGGACCTGTACGAACCCCGGAGTTAGTATAATTTATTAATATGTATTATATACGAAGAACGTAAATACTCACTCACATAATTGTATTAATACATGATTGTTAATCAATACATTAATAATTGTTTAGAAATTCTACCATTCGGTATTTGAAAATAATGTAGATCCTTTGGTTCGTACAAAATTGAAGGATTATTTAGATTTAAAAATATATTATTTCTAGTTTTAGGAATAATAATGCAACCTTTTATCAGTTCATCGACTGATTTATTCTCGAAACAGGATTAAATCCAAAAAATAAATTAATTAATAGAAAGAACGAAAGCATTATGCAGAAAACATATTTATTATTATTTATTACAATTGCAAAATAATATTAGAATATTTACTGGGATATAACATATTACCTGACTATACTTGTATGTGTACAATACCGCGTAACAAGAAGTAATTAATTAAACACTACAGTAAATTCCATTCATCTTCAGAGCTTGAATACATCAACACAGAATTAACAAATGATGTTATCATCTCTGTCATGTATTCGACTGCATAAATATTCATAATAATAAGCATACTTTCAAATTAATAAAAGTCAAACAATTATTGTATTACTTGAAATATTGATGCAAATTTCAAAATTATTTCAAAAATATAAAAATTGATTTAATTATAAATTCAGTATTTCAATAAATCAATACAATGGGACAATATGCATTTAAAAAAAGGCAATAAACACGAAACAATTATGTACAGTATGTCACTATTAGTTATTAGCATAGCAACTGACCTGGATGGCAGCTCCCATAGCAACCGCTTCATCAGGATTGACGCTTTTGCTTGGTTGACGACCAAATACTGCTTGGACAGTTTCTTGTACCTATAATAGTATCCAGAATTGAACATGTACAATTAATAAATGGTGATTAAACAATACAATCATATAACAGTAAAGCAGACATAATAAAATAGTTTAAATATAAAAATAGTTGATTATTTAAAAGTAAAACAATGAACAAAACTGCTTCCATAATGAAGTATAGCAGTATTCTCATTCTAATTTCTTATTATTCTAAATCTCATATAATTGTAAATGTGATGCTACTCTACACGTTGCATATAAAAACACTATACAATAGCCAACATAATTATAACATAATGTATTATACGAGAGAACAAGTCTATACCCAGAAAATATCGATGGTATTTAATTGACATTGACACGTTGGATGATATTGAACTAGACATAATTATAACGGTCACAAAATATTATTGTAATAAAGTAGAACTATTTTCTTGTCAACATATAAGCTTTATTAAACACAACACGTCGTATTAACAGAAAGCGATAGAATAGAATGAATGAAACCAGATACTGCAGTAATAAGTATTGTAGTATGTCGAATATTACATAATATGATAGGATGTAGATTAAAACGTTAATAGTGCTCACTAGCTGCAATACGCGTAGATATACAGTACATATACCTATAAGTATATTATATGACATATAAGTACATAATATACTTAGTAGAGCAATATGAAAATATACTACCAAAACATTATTGATTATTATTAGAATCACAACAATTATATTATTTTTACAATAGTTATCGACATGAATTATATCGAAATAATATGAATATAAATATATATATGAATAATATACTTGTTTCAATATTTCTGTTAATATCTACTAGATCATTATAATAAAAATTTCAATTTACAAGCTCTACAATCAACAACTTTACATTCAAAACTAACGAAATCGGAACGATTAAAAAAATAATATCGTAATCCAAAACACACTTTTAAACAGAAAACTATGACATAAATATAGTAAATTTTAAATAAAAATTCTCCTATAAATTGATATGAATTTACGAAAGTTTTTATTGTTATGAAAGTTCCTCGACACTAATTCAAATAAGTGGTTGACTAAATCAGAAAAGCAGATCATCACAAGCCACCAAAAGGTAGAAGACAACACAACTCATTGTACCTAGAATGTAGCAAACAACAACAATTATCGATCGGCTAAGAATGTAACAAACAACAACAACTGTAACAATTATCGATCGGCTAAGAATGTAGCAAACAGCAGCAATTATCGATCGGCTAAGAATGTAACAAACAACAACAACTGTAACAATTATCGATCGGCCAAGAATGTAACAAACAACAACAACTGTAACAATTATCGATCGGCTAAGAATGTAACAAACAACAACAACTGTAACAATTATCGATCGGCTAAGAATGTAACTAACAACAACAACTGTAACAATTATCGATCGGCTAAGAATGTAACTAACAACAACGACTGTAACAATTATCGATCGGCTAAGAATGCAATAGGCAACAACCAGCCCTCACCTTTGGCATACGACTCATGCCGCCAACAAGGATGACCTCTCCAATGTCCGACTTCTTCACTTCGGCGTCCTTCATGGCCTTCTCACAGGGTCCAACGGTCCTCTTGATCAGCGACTCAGTGAGGGACTCCAGCTTGGAGCGAGTCAACTTCAGGTTCATGTGTTTGGGACCAGTCTGGTCCATCGTGAGGTAAGGCAGGTTGATGTCCGTCTGTAGGGTAAGGGAGGGGGGGCATTAAGAGTGACCTTGGACAGGGCTAGAACATTAAAGACAAATAATCGAAGTTTCTAATTTTTATTATCGATTTATATATTACAAATAAACTAACAAACAGAGCAGCCAATTGGAGGAGAAACTCACCTGAAGTGACGATGACAACTCAATCTTGGCCTTTTCTGCCGCTTCACGAACTCGTTGGAGGGCCATTGGGTCTTTGGTGACGTCGATACCTTGCTGAAACCAACACGACAAAAGGGACATGAGACTTCACACTTTGACTTCCACAATGCATTAGCATAGCATTAATACATAAAGGCATAGTACCATGCATAATTCGAAGCACATACTAATACAACATACAATTAAAATTACTAAAAGATCGATTGTATAAAATTAAATATCGTCCATAGATTCACTCGTCAGTTGGTATTAAAAATAATATTGATCAATCAATTCTGAGTCGATTGGTATTGATTATCAACTTAATATAATTCACAGTGATAAATAAGGTACGATTAAAATATTATTGACCGCCAAAATTATCCAGTATACTATCAAAAACTGGACGTAATCTGGTATGAGATAAATGACTCACAAAAATGACTCTCGAATTCAATTTCCAGTTATAGACAAGATAAACAACTTCGCATAATTAGCGACAATGGTCTGTGGAAATAATATTCACCTTGACGTATAGAATTAGTGTAAGAAATATATAGATATTTCACTCTTATATTGATCGGTTGCAGTTCAATACTACTAACTTCTTACTCAAAAGCCAATGCAAAATAATTATTTAAAAACGGTAGACTGATTATGCAGTAAATTATGCAATGTTACAAAAAAAAGAGAGGAAGAACGCGGTAATTACGAACATTTAGAAAAATTAATAAAATCAAGACACATTACGAAGATAGCAACAAAATAAAATATGATTATATAAAGTTAACGTAAAACAAAAAATAATCTGGACGTTTATGTTTTGTTTGGATGAGAATGGATTAACGGACTGGTTGTACAGATTGAGACATTTTAAAAATCCGGAAATCCAATTGGACCTTGTTTTTGTATAGCGCGAAAAAATGGAGGTTATTTTTAACTAGAATGCATATAAATGGGTGTTTAAAATATCCTATATATTATTTTGTTCCAGAAACTACTTTAATAAGTCGCAATTTTCGATTTTCAAAATTTACAAATTTTAATTGAGCGTAACACAATATGATTAAATACATAGGAAAAAGAAAAATTATAGTAAATATTTTTCATTAATTATCAATAGTAGTTAGTTCAGCACATTGATATATGCAAACAAGTTTATACTGTTAATTCTAAAAATGAAATATAGACAATTAGTGTATGTTTTATAATGTTTTGGGAATAGAAAATGTATTGCTCCAATTTATGAGCAGCTTAGCCTATAAATCCACACTACGCGCGAAAAATTTGAGCTTTTATTACCACCTAGAATTCAAGTAAGTGGGCTTAATATAAGGAAAATATAGGTAGAAGTCGACCCCCTACCCCCTTAATATGTTATTGCATTTTTGTCATTACAACGCTTATCTAAAAAAAGATGGTATTTTCAACAACAAAAAATAAATCCCATGCCTGATAATTAAATATTAGTGTGATCGTTGCTACATTTATTGCCTACCATCACTAGGGCTATAAATATACATTAGATATATGCAGTTTTTTTTGTTTTCTACTTAAATATAAAGACCCAATGATTTGAGTGTACTGTCTGGTCAGGTTCTCCACAAGTCAAGTGTAAAACATCTGCGAACTCACATCTCGTTTGAACTCATTGACAAGAAATCTAAGGAGGAGGTTGTCAAAATCTTCACCGCCCAGGAATGTGTCTCCATTGGTCGACTTCACTTCGAACACTCCCTTCTGGATCTCCAACACTGAGACATCGAAGGTTCCACCCCCGAGATCGTATACCGCAATCCTGAACAACAACACCAACAATATATGCAGAATGATTAAAACAAGTAAATAAAAGTTAGACATTAAATCCAATTAGACTTTGGAGTCGATGTTGGGTGACATTTTGAGTTATGACATTGGTGAATTCGTTGAAATTCAATCAGAATGAGGCATAATATGGATAAAAATGGCCGCACCAAACCTGTCAAATGCTAATTAGTAAAGAGAAGGGGGAGGAAATGGAGAAAAGAAGAGGGAGGAAAAGAGAAGGTCCGAATTGGATTTTTCCCCTGAAAAAAAGCTGAGCAGGTTTTTTCTGCACTCCTACAACTGTTCGAGGAAGATTGTAAAGCGAAATATCGTATTTTCAATTAAAAATTTTGAATGATAAATAATTATTCCATTTTTAAACATAGCCTCTTTTCAATTCATTATCGTATTTAGTGAAAATGTGTTGTTAATACATATAATTACTTCATTTAAACTGTAAAAAAATTATAGAAAATGTTAATAAACAGGGTGACAAGCTGACAATTCAATTATGACACATTCAATTATATAATACAAGTTAACAAAGCTTCATGACTCGAGTCAAACTATCACCATCAACCTACACAAATGGGTTGCATGTTTACATCAGAATAAGACGGATAGGTTTTACTGGGTGGTCACACATTTACCAAATGAAAAACAGGAATAGTACCACATAAATTATATGTAAATTGTTGTATGTAAAGTATTGTAATATCTATAAAAGTATGCTTACATGTTTAAGCTACTTAAATAAAGTCTATCATTTATTAAAAATTGAACATGATGTGAGTGACCATTCCGATAGGAATATCGGCTCTTAATTTTTCATAAATCGAGTAATTTTGTTGCTATTTAATTCGGTTACATGATCAAATAAACTGTAATCGCTAGAATTGTTAGCTAATGTGATACAATTAAATATTATAAACAAGTGACGAATATCAGAATATTCATAATTTGTTTAATATCGGTTAATCCGATTGGATGTCTCGGATGGTATGATCGATAACAAAAAATATCATAAATCCGTGTATATATATTCAGGATAGGATTCATCGATCTAATAACTGACAGTGATTACGTCACCAGAGGAGCTATCACCATAGAGACACTCACACTTTGTCAGTACTCTTGTCAAGTCCATAAGCCAAAGCGGCCGCTGTAGGCTCGTTGATCACACGAAGAACATTGAGACCGGAGATCTGACCAGCGTCTTTGGTAGCCTGTCGCTGAGAATCATTGAAATAAGCTGGCACTGTGATGACGGCGTTCTTAACCTGTGTGCCCAAATAACTTTCTGGAATAGACAAATAAACTCTGATTCATTAATATAATGTGGGTAGTAAATGTAGCAATATTTTCAGCAATTAAAGACGAAAGGATGTTGTCAAACACTACCAATTTAAAATATCCATTATTATATTTAAAGTGTGTTTTAATTGATTTATTTCCACATTAAATAATTAACAAATATTGATTCGTTCAGTTTGTACTATTTTTAAAACCCGATCAATTTAAAATATTCATTATTATATTTAAAATACGTATTAATTGATTTATTATCACTTTAAATAATTAACAAATATTGATTCGACTACTCACCGGCAGTCTCCTTCATCTTGATGAGGACAAAGGCACCAATCTGACTGGGCGAGTAGAGTTTGCCCTGCGCCTCCAACCAAGCATCCCCATTGGAGGCACGAACAATCTTGTAGGCAACGTTTTGCATGTCCTTCTTCACCTCGGAGTCCTCGAATCGTCGCCCAATCAGCCGCTTTGTGGCGCTCAGGGTGTTGGAGGAGTTGGTCACCGCCTGACAGAATTTGTAATTTAAGATATTAACGACGCTTTCGGTACTGAAATCAAATATTATTTGTACGACGTTCCCTTATTTTTTTAATTAGGAAATTTGTTTTAAATTTTAACCGCTTTTTATTTCACTTTAAATGCAAAAAAACAATTATAAATACATTGATTCAACGAATTATTTTAAATTTCATGATTATAAATGGAGAACCAAGTTCCCAAGCAAAGTCCGGACTTATCATTACATGTATTACAGTGAAATCTCGATTCCTTTCTAATTACAATTGAGGAACATACTCTGCACCTTTTCAAATGATTTAGTTTCTTTTTTCCGAGTGAGGAAGTCGTTCATCGTGTAAGTAGCTTAACATCAACCTAGTTAACTAAATTTTTGAAATAGGAATTTCCAATTTACCATGCATCAATAAAATTGGAGAAAAAATCTATTATTATTTAAGCCTATAATGTTTGCAAGTTACTGCGCCAGCACCTACATCTATAAATAGAAACTACGTAATTGGAGCGATTTACGTAATCTAATATGTATTTAGGTTTGAGGACGACACTGTGTCATTCTAGCGCTCTATGTATCTAGTGACGTGTCGTCCAAGTACTGAACGTGGTAATACTTCATTGTTTGTTTGTTTTTAGTTAAAAAACGCCAAAAAACTGCACTGACATCAAAATGCATACTTTCAAAATTTTAAGTTTTCATTAATACATACATATATACAACATTACAATTTCCAAACAGTATGTAAATCAATAAAATAGAAACACATAAAAAATATGTAAATACAGAGAAATTACTATTTGACATTTTGATCACAACAATTCAAATGATTTCACCCAATACCTCAGATTTTAAAATAAAAATTGCTCAATTCAATCAAAAGTACGACATACTAAATAGCTAAAACTAAAACGATTGATTGGAAGTCTGAAAAGATACATATTGTATAAAATTAAGACATACCATTTTGTATGAAGTATTGCCACTAGTAGAAAATTATCACAGTTGTTATTATAATCTAAAATTTTTATAATAAAAAAGAATTAACAACTAAAATTGCAATAAATTAAATTGTCCGAATAAAAATGTTAATTATTAAAACTTACTTTATAATATCTGTATTAGTCTATAAATGTTGCAATTTTAACTAATTTGTTACAATAAAGCCTATACAAAACCGTTCATTCAGTTTAAGTTACTAGCATAAAACTTTTGTCAACGTTCTTCCCCAAGACAATTGTTACAAATAATTAATTAAATTCCAGTACATTAAAATATGTTGTAAACTTAGGAAGTTATCATTATAATCATCACGGAATATTGCACTGTTTTACAACATGCTATTACTTACTCTTTCAGCTCAGAGCACAATCTTGCAATATTACACACACACAACATGAGTCGTGAGCATCCCATGGCTAAACATCCACAGCTGAATATTACCTGTCGCTTGGCCGGGGCTCCCACCAACCGCTCCCCATCCTTGGTGAAGGCGACAACTGAGGGGGTCGTGCGGGCTCCCTCGGCATTCTCCAGAACCTTGGACTGTTTCCCCTCCATCAGAGCGACACATGAGTTGGTTGTGCCCAGATCAATACCAATCACGTGACCTCTCACCTTGGTATCGGAGCTGTGACGGACTGACCCAAGGAACTGGGGCTGTTGACAGAGAGATTCAATTGTTTCACTTAACCACAAATATTCTCCACTTTTTTCAGAACATTTCCCGGATTTGTATAACAAATAACACCAAATTGGCATCAACATAGAATAGTGGATACTTCATTTATTTACAGTAATTAATACATAATATAAACAAATAATCCAGCAATAATTTTTTTAAATATATATATATATATAAATATTATACCTTATATTATTTAGTATTTACACATATACAGACAAAACTATAGATACAAATTTAAAATCAGCATGAATGTTTTTTACAACTCAATAACATGATTTTTTAACATAACGTCATACCAGACCAGAAATTAACAATCTATAACATCAATTTCAAGGCACTGAAATTTCAGTAAAACAAGACAACATATGCATGTTTGATATTCTTTACATTACTACAGTCATGAAATCCCAAGTCTAAGCTTAGCTGTATAATAATGATGCTACTATATTAGTAAATATAGGGTGTGTTCAGTTACAGACAATGACCAATCAGATTAGTTAATTATAAATAATATAAAATAAAACATTGCTTTTCCAAAAAACAATGGACACTCTAGTAATAATGAATAGATTAGACAAACAAAAGAAGGCTTATATTCAGTATATGTCATGTTCATCAATGTAAAAACACCTTTTCTATCTTAAGAACATAATAACAAGTAAAGAATGCCTTTACTAACCTAGAAAGCTTCCAATATTCCTTTGTTTAATTAACCTTGTTCCAGTAGACATCAATTGTGACATTGTCATAAGTTGGTAATATCACTAATGAGTGCCACTCCACAATACTGATGAATTTAATTTACTACACTATTGTAGTACTGCGAAAAAAATTTTTTAATTAATTTAAAAGACAAACTTAATTTCCTGAAATGCCTTGACTAGAGAATTGTTAAAAGACAGTTTTTTCATCTGAATCATATGCATGGCAGTTTCTATAAAGCCAGGAAGTACTTATCTAGACAACACTTGTAGCTCATGGAAGGAGAATTTGGAGTAATGTCTTGTTCCTTTGAATAACTGGTATATGGTAAATGATTTTGTGAATGTTTAACAGATACAATAGAAAGTTGTCTGATTTAATAAACATTGCATAGAATTTATGAAACCAACTTTCCCATTTATTTACTCTGCAGGTGGATAAGTGAGATGTTTACTGGCATTAACTTAGCATAGTCATTGAATATAGGTGTTGCACTTTCTGGTCTGAAACAAACATACTACTGTTTTGTCTAATCTTGCATGTTTTTTCAAAGCTAGTACTGAAATTACTTTCTTCATATAATTTAGTGACATAGAACCAAGACAAAGTTTATGAGAATTTAGCATTTTTTTGACAAATTTTTCTGCTACTTTGTGTTCCCTTTCATTATGAATAAATGCACTGTAAAATAATTGGTCAATTATAGGATGTTAAGAATACCAATGATTTTTTACTATTTTTTAGAAGATTTCTTTTTGCAACCTATAATAGATCCATGTTGAATAGTTTCCCTTTGATCTTCAACTCTTCTGTCAGATGCAGTGAGCCTTTTAAGAAGAATTGTGAATGGTATAAGCTGTGTCACTGCCTGTATACATGACATTGGGTAGGTGTTGTTTAAGTTGTTTAACAATGCCTGCTTTCACACCTCATTACACTGTAGCTATCCATATGAATGGATACAACATTCAGGTGGAGAATCTCGAAGCTGTCAATAACATTCATAATGGCATTGGCAATTGCTTTGGCAACAACATTATTAATTTCTACCACTTTTAAATGAAAGCAAACTATTGTATCTCCTTGTCAAACTTGTACTACTATCACTAAAATCCTCTGGTTGGATTGACTCATGCACTTGTCAATTATTACATAATATAAATAAAAACATAAAGTATTGACTAAAGGCAGTTAATTTTTAGCAATGCTTTTATCAAAATATGCATATTCAAATGAGGTAATAGTCTTCTACTTTTACACTCAAGACACCATGAGACTTGTGCTATTATATGGATCTACTTTTTACTTTATTAACATATATATATATACAAATACAAAATGTTTTTACAAAAATACTGATGTTTACATTATTAATCATATGGATAGCTAACCTGCATAAGCTATGATAATTCAATTTGTATAAATAAGTTTTAATGCCAACAGTGTTGTCATTCTTTATTTTTAAAAATCTGGATAATAAATGGGGGCCTGAGGGTGAAGACTTTTAGATTTTTAAAAAAACAATATTTTAATGTTGGCATTGTATTTACTCAGAAAATAAAAGGAATGAGTCACCTATCCCTTTTTTTCACTCTCTCTTATTATCAACATAGGAACTATTTTATAGTGAATATAACAACTGAACCCACCCAGCCACTCTTCTGTAGTACAAAAAATTGTGTATATATAAAAAAGGCTACTTCTTATCAAATTAGGACCCTGTAAATTAGAAAATTGGAATGTGCTAATTTCATCAAATGCTAAGAAAAGTTGTATCAGGAAAAAGGCTTTCCTGGGCTTGTCTATAATTAGACTAATGATGTGTTTTAGTGCCAACAAATAAAGAGGCACTTTTGGTAAGATTTTTTTAAATAATATTTGACATTTTAATGGGGAATGAAAGGAAAATTAGTATTAACTGGCCTAGAAATATTTTTAACTTTAGCATTGTATTCATAATTTTGATCAATCAAAACAAAGATTTGTAAAAAATATTTTAATTTTTTAAATTATATATGAATCTGAAGCTGAATCCATGCTTGGCTTGTTATATATATATAGTATTATAGAATCCATATAGATCTAATATATAGATATATAGATATATAATATATACCATATAGATCCATATAGAATCCAATATATATAGAATCCAAAGCTGAATCTGTAGATGAAAAGTTGATAATTGAATGGCATTATATATTTTATTTTAAGCACTTATATAATGCTTATATGTCATTTTTTTAAATTATATTTGAATCCAAAGCTGGAATCCATCGATGTATAATTTTAGTTTAAGCTGAATCCACTTATAATTATATATTTCATACTTCAATAAAATAAATGCATGGATTTTTTAAATAAAATTTAGCTTTTTCTATCATCATGTTTAAAAACAATTACAAATTCTAAAGCAAAATTTTTAATATCCCCTAGGCCTAATTAAAATAAATTTTATAAATATTTGTTTTGATTGGTTTTAAATACTGAATCCAAATACAATGTGTCAGTTACAAACATCTCTAGAATTTGCTTAATTAGATTAACCAGTGGCAGAGGCCTTATTGAAACACATGTCTATAATAAATATAAATATTGAATTTATAATTTTTGTTGGTGCTAACAATTAAATTATAATGTCAATAGATGGTAGTAAAATGGAAGTTTTTCTCAAAAATATTTGCAATTAAAGAAATCATATAAGACCCTCTAAGAGCACATCTTGCCAAATATTAATAACTATTAAGAATTTGGAAATAAAGGGATATAACCACAAGTTAACTTTATTCAATAAATATTTATTTTTAATTTAACCAGCCAGTGAATAATTTGTTTTAGAAGTCAAAACAATGAATTAGGTTTATAAAAACATGCCTAAATATGTATATAGCATTATACTATTGCTCAATAATTGTTTCAGTTTAGGTAGGCATAGATTGTACCGATATGAAAAATTCTTTTCACAATTCACATAAGCCAGTAACTTTTCCGATTAGCGATTTTTTCTAATATTGTAGCAATGCCAATACTAATAGGCAAAAAATAGGAGCCAGTAGTTCCGATTAGCCGGTTCACAAAAATT
This sequence comes from Coelogynopora nodosa, assembly GCA_034780555.1. Classification (NCBI taxonomy): domain Eukaryota; kingdom Metazoa; phylum Platyhelminthes; order Proseriata; family Coelogynoporidae; genus Coelogynopora; species Coelogynopora nodosa. The sequence goes on from JAUZND010034615.1 coordinate 12,400, forward strand.
GAAATACTATAATTTAAAGCTCAACAGAAAATAATTGTAATATATTAATTAATCAGACCAAAACAAAATCATAAGAACAAAAATGCATGCATTAAACCGCATATAAAATTATAACTTCCTGCAAAACAATCTAAAAAGCTAGTATAATAATAGAATATATTATTACCTGAAAGAGTTTTGACTGAGCATGTCTAAATTGACATATAGAATTCATTGACTTTGCAAGCCCATACATAATTAAAATCCAGTAAAATAACGTTAAATGACGAAATCTTTTTCTAGAAATTGCGTGCCTTGTTAAAAAGTGCGCTAGGAGCCATTATTATATTCCTGTTAAACAATATAATTGAAAAACATTCAATTGCATGAACCAAGTACTTAGCATCCAGATATGTGAAAGATTTATAGTTTTAAAATTAATCAATTTTATATATTTCCTGTAAACAGATGCCATGTCTTTCTCATTGTCATTAGTAATCGTGATAAAAGTCAATAAGAATTTAATTTTAACACAATTTAACCTGCTTCCATGTCCATTTATGTTTTAAATCCATAACCACAGCGGCTCGAAAATGTTGTCTGTAAAAATCACATAAGTCATCATTTATAATGATATAAGTTCAGAAATTTCAATTTATTCATTACAAACAAATTTTATTATAGACTATGGTCGTTTCAATCATTTTAATATATTACACCTGCCATCTATTTTATGATAATATGTCAATACAATTCACCTATATAAAGAGAAGAACAACAGTATACGTATTGTGTTAATTGAAGTATAAAAATGCAAGAACAAGTTCATGGCACGCAATAAATAGATTTATAAATCCAGTGAATTTTTATAGTATTCTAAATGAAATTATTATAAGATTCTGTGGAAAAAATAACTCACGTGGTTTCACACAAAAATACTGTGTGGAATTGCATTATTGTGTTCCATTTTCAATTTAATAATAATAATTTTTAAATTGTAATATGTATTACTATAAAGATCTAATTGTAATGTTAATACATATATCGAGAACTAATTTTTTTTAAATGATAACCATTCTAAATAAACAAAGTTTGCATACATTTTTTATTATACTTTTTAAAAAACTTAAATATTTATATTACCCATTTTCAATCTCACGTTTTAGAATACAAAATAGATTTAAACAAAAATTTTATTATTGTGGCATTCTTGCTTCAAGAACTTCTTCAGCTTCAAGGAAGCCTTCAAAATTCAAGAAGCGTCTCTAATAGTCCTAAAATAAATCTCATGAAATCAAAGGCATTTACTAAAATAACTCGTGATAGAAAATAATTGTTTATATGACAACATTTATTATTACTAGTGTAACACTTTTTGTTTATACACAAAAAGTTTAAAAAAAATAATAATACTGTTGTTGTTCTTCGTTTTCACTTTCTAGGTATTCGCAGTTGAAATAAACCTAATCAATCATTGCATGGCTGCAGGGCACTATGTTAGAAAAAATAAATAATTATCGATTACTACAAATAGTACTGTATACTATTGTCTAGGAAGAGTAGTGCTGCTGATTGGGTTGGGTTGGAGTTGGGTTCGGTCAGGCGGGATCCCCGTCAGAGGAGTCGAAGTCCCCCGCAGATACGAGGTCACCGCCACGGGGTCCTCCGCCAATACGGCCATCCATCCCGAATACTCGCAGCCGCAGGGCAAGGTGCGCCGGACACTCCTGAAGCCAGTGCTCGAGAGTCTCCTCCTTCTCCTCGCAATGAGGACATGTAAGAGGCACACCGAGTCCATGTGGGCTCGGTACCCACCAGCACATGGCAATGTCCACTCCGGAGTTACGCTATCATCGTCTTAGTGCGCCGGGGTAAGTTTTCCGGTCGTAGCGTGACAGTGAATACGAGGCGAGTGCGCCCATGGCACGACCTGGGGTCAATGACTGCCCTCCTAATAAGGAACCTGGCCGCTCTAAAAGTCATCGGGGCAGGGTCTTGCGACCCATAATCATTCCGCGAGCCAATAGTAGCCTCCCGGGCCTCACTGTTCGCAGCTTCATTGGCATGAATACAGCTGTGACTAGGGATTCACTGGAAGACCTCCGCGCCATCTAACCACATCAAATAGGATCTCACTGAACCCAAATCTGGTTTACATCAAGACGTCCCGCGGCTCAAAGCAGCCAAGGCGGATTTACTATAAGAGCAGATCAAATACCGACCGCCCCGACCTTTAGTCCCAAGACATCTCACTACCAATCCCAAGGCGTCCATCTCTGTCACAAAGGACGAAGTGAACTCCATACCTTTCAACCTCCGCGCCGAACACCACTCTTAGCCGATCCATCCCTATAAACGGTGAAGTCAAATTGTCCAAGAGAACGAATAGTGTCCAACGCGTCTTCCAAACGGACAGCTTCAGAATCACTACAACAGCAGCTTCCCTCAATGAGAGGTTGACACTCCACCCTTTGTTCTCCCACTGCCACGTGGCAGATGTAACAGGGGGAAACTCAAGGCGTCATTGGGCTGCTAACCCAATACTGTCGCAGGTTTTATTAGCCATCTTACGAAAGCTACTGCGGGCTACAAACCGGTGACGAACCACGTGCTCTGCGATTATTCTGTGTGGTTTTGAGCTCGTGAGCCTCAGAGACTTCTCCAGTGCTGTGGCCGTTTCACGACTGACGACGGTATGGAATGAAGGGAAGCCAGCCTCAAAGCAAATGGCATCGACTGGAGCCGTAGAGTGCATACCGGTAATTCTGAGTCTCAGGCACCCACAAAAGCAGCTGACCATTCTATCCCCAATCCCGGAAACTCAGCGCCCCCAGGACGCGGCTTCCCCTCATCATCTTTATAACCACCCTATCCGCCATGGGCGGAATGTTAGCATCCGGTCGTACATCATGCCTAAGGAAATAGGGTTAGGATTAAACCTTTGACTATGATTCTCAATTTCGACTTTAGGAATCCACCTACTTTCATGGGTGACAGGGCTAAATAAAGTTAACTCGCATTTATTTAGATTGAGGGTCAGCTTCTTCTCCATTCTCCACCTCAAGACTTCCCGCACACTAATCTCAACCTGAGTGGCCGCGACCTCCTTACGGTGGTCGGAAGACCAAACTGCTAAGTCATCTGCATAAAAACTGACGCTCAACGGCTGTGGAATGCGTGCGCGAAGTCCAGCAATAGGGGTGAAAGGACGGAACCCTGCGGAAGACACTCACGAAACAACCGGGTTCACAGCTATACGTATAATTTGTTAATAAGTTGTAAAAATTTAACAAAAAATATCGTCAAATTAGAATAAAAACAGAAGATTTCGTTAAATTATTAAGATAAATAAATATCTAATTGAAAAATTATTGAACGCAATCAATACATTTGCACAGTTTCATGTATTATATATCAGCAAAAAAACACGTATTTTATTATATTTGACACATTTAATGTAGAAGTACATTCTTATGAACTAGATTTTATTGTCTTCACATATGAACACCCCGATTGTCTTAAATGCCATATATTGTATGTGTTTGAACCACCATTAAATAATTGTTCAAAAATAAAAAAGCAAGTATTTTTAAAATCACATTTGCATATATGGATTTTCTTTCTGGTGTTTATACCCTTAAATCCTGTTGCCAGAAGCATTGAACCCGGATGTCCTAATGTATGTAGGTATTCAATCAATAATGTTTTACATGTCTTACATGTCTAACGTTTTTTTTGGGTAGTCCAGTTACGAATGACTAGGCATGGGTGTTGGTCCCGTGGTTCATCAGTCCCTTGGCAGTACCCGTTATTTGGTGGCATCCGGGGAACGGGTATTTTCAGGGAACACCTTTAGGTATCTTAAAGTCTCCTTTCTATGTGTCGAGTCCTTCTCCTATTATTGTGGTGGGGTGGGGGGCGATTATCTCTTGGCCTCAGTGGTGCCTCTGCAGGAGATTAGTTTTACGGGTTGATTGAATGACATTCTCGTAGGTGCCGTGTTAAACATCTCTTTGTCTTGTAGGATTTATTGAATCTGTCCATTGGGCATATATGTTGCTATGGGCGTGGTGAGGCTGCATATTATTGTTTCATGGCTCGCACACAGTTGATGTATACTTCGGAGTTGAATGTATCACCTCTATCCAATACTTGGAAGTAATACTCACCACGAGAGGATACCGCAATAATTACGAAAAAACTTATTCTCCATAGAGTTTTCCTAGTAAAAACAAAATACCTTAATCCTTCGTACGTGGAGGGGGTATGCCATTTGTTTTCAAAGAAATTAAGTTTTTAATTGAACTATAAAACGTATGACCCTGATTTTGTTACTCAGTGGCTAAAATACTTTTATCTAACTAAAAAATATAATAGAAATAATTTAAAATATTTTTAAATACCATAAAAAATGGTGGTATTATTGATCCATTTTATACCCCCCTTCTGGGTTTCATACTCGCCGAATATATTAGAAACTGAAACGTGCAACATTATGTATTGGAAAAATAAATTTATCGTAAATTATATCCATTTAACTTCATTATTAAAATTATTTATCAAAATAACCAGCAATTTAAAATAATACTCAAATTACATTTATACTACTTATAACTTATTTGTATATGAGTAGTATAATTATAAAAATATATCAACAAATATAGATCTTATGATCTGGAATTAGATGCAAAAAGAATCAAAACCATGTCAATTGGTTGCATTTAACAAAAAATATGTATAGCATTTATTGGTGAATATATAGCATATATGGTTATTTTCCTATAGTTTTCCTAACTGGAGTTTATGACGTAATCAGGTCATAAAATGATACCAATAGATACATTTTTTTCAAAATTAAAATCGCTGGACAAGTCTTTAGGAGGTATCTGTATACTAAATTTCACCTTAATCGGATGATAGGAAGTTTCGTTTTCCAGGGGGGTAAAATACTCCCCTTCCAAGTAGCAAACCCTTCAAAGTATGTCCACGTACGAAGGGTTAAAAAAAATTTCCCCTACCAAGTCTTAAAAAACTATATTGGTTGAGTCGAAAAGCGCTAATACCTCACCCGTGTTATTTTTAGAAAAAATCGCGATAATTGCTTTGGTTAAAAACACCTCAGGTGCAGTTTTTCACCCGCTTTTTAAAAATAAATATCAACTCGTTTTGATGTACAATAGACAAAAAACCTCAGTCGTAGTTTTCACTTCGGGTTGAATCGAAGCTTTCTTCGATCTACACTGGCTGATAAAGTAAATAAGAAAAAGGTTTTGCATCGTTGTTGAAGTAAAAGGTTATACAGTACACATGGAAAACTCATTTAGTTTTTTCTTCGAAATTAAATATATTATTTTTGTTTCTACTTTTAAGAAAATCCGTTGTAAGTTTTACTTTTTTGTTAATATTTCCTTTAATACGAGGTTTAAATTACATTATAAAATAATTGGGTATAATACGTATATATCTTAAACAGGTTAAATTAGTTCCACAGAAAGTATTGAATATATGGCAAAATATTAATAATATAATACACAATTTATACGGAACAATACGGAATTTTGATAATACAATAACACATTATAATTGTAAAATAATTACAAATAAAATTTGTATGATAGAACATTTTTATGTAGCACATATTTTCATGTATTTATTTTAATTTTTTAACACGCAATTTAATGTTGTATAATTATTTGGTTTTATTAGCACATAATATTTATAACGTACACACAATGTTATATTACAAACGTTTGTATACTGTTTGGACTGTATAGTACCTCGAGTCGAGGAAAGTTACATACAAAGAATATAGATTATTGATTTATGAATGAGTAGTTTGAATTATTTACGGAATTTGTATTTAAAAGTTTGGCTTTGAGTCTGATTTTGATGCTTTTTTTGTAAAACTATTTTTTTTGCGATTACCGCTAGTTACGTGTACGTTTCTATAGAAAAAGCCACATTATTTGATATAGAAAATAATTAATATTATTTTATAAATTCTTTTGTTGTTTTTAAAAATATATAATCAAGTATTATTTTATATATAATTTTATAATATTTATGTGCCTAAATATTGTTTAGTTTGTAAAAACCAAACAGTAATATATGACTATATATATAAGTCTATAATAACAATTTATTTGAGAGATAATTGTATAAATTGTGAATTAAATTATGATAAATATTTCACTTATGTTTGTTTAATACAATCAATTATAATAAAGAAGGATCGTTTCGCTAGTAACGATAGCTTTCATTTCTAAGTTACCTACTTGAAAATACGGTTTTGTAAGACCTAGATCTTAGTGATCCCTTCGTGACGTCCCGTTTTAATCAAACAAAAGCAAGTTGTGTTAATGAATCTTTTATTTATGTCACGTCTGTATTATAATAGCATTATTGGTTCTGTTTATACTAGACCTAGGTTTGTCTTTTGCGTTTCTTTGACTTTGAATTTGATCATTTTTATCACATAAATATAGCCATATTGGCATAGGTGGTAGGTGTTAGCAATCCGGTAACCAGATAAATAACTCTAATGTTAGAAGTTCGGCAACTTTTAAAATTAGTATATATATAATACAAACTATTTTTTTAAATTATTCTTGCATATAATATGAGTCATGACGTATATAAAAAGAATATACTTCAAAGTTTAGTATATACTAATTATTAGTAAAAAAATAAATTAAAAAATATACATGATTTATATGTGATATGTGACAAATATTATTATTATATTTTTAATTGATTCATTCATGTAATATTTGTAAAATAATTATTTATTATTATATTTATCAGGTTATTATATTTTCCAGTTACTGGATTGCTAACCTAACCACTTCAATAAATATATGACTTATAAACATTATAGCTCATTACATGGTTCATTCAATAAAGTGCACCTTGTTTCATGGCATGGTGTCATATTTCACCATCCAACAATTTAATAAATAATTCATAACATATAGTTCATAACATATAGATACAATGCCATGGCATAAATAAATATAAATATATATGTAAATATTTCATACTAACAGTTTTGTAAAGGTTGAGGTCTGAAATATCAAATATATATATCCTGAATATCTACCTTCACTACTAAAAATATTTTAATATTTTATAAGTTATAACTAAACAAATGTGTGATTCTAAAAAGCTCAGAAATCTAGAGAAAACAACAATAATTATATAATGACTGCATATATTATCTTAATTTTAGACCTAGTAATGGCAAGAATATATATAATATGACAAGAAAAGTATAATATCAATGTTATCACAATAATATAATGTAAAACTATAGTTTCTATAGTTATAACTTATGCAGATAATAATATAATCAGGATTTGTATGAAATTTTGTAATAACCAGTGGCGGATTTAGGGGGGTTGCGCACGGTGCATGACCCCCCTTGAGAGTCCAGAGGCCTTGCTAGGCTGCCCTCTGGTTTAAACATACACTAGAGAGAAACACATTTTTCCCGCATTCCTGCCCACATAGCCAAGGGCCGGTTTGACATTGCGCCCCCCACTTGGGCACAATGCTAGATCTGCCTGTGATAACTACGTTGGCACTGCAAAAAAATGATCTAAAGACTAAACATCACACAAATTTGTCTAACACTTAGCAGTATTAAAGAATCGAGTGTTAGATACATCTAATGCTTAGACATCATAATCTGACCATTAGATAATATCATCTGATGCTTAGACACCATCTTCTAATGCTCAGAACAATATTATCTAATGCTCAAACAATATCATCTAACACTCAGACAATATCATCTAACACTCAGAGAATATCATCTAATACTCAGACAATATCATCTAATGCTTAGTCTTTGGACACCATTTTCTAATGCTCAGAACAATATTATCTAATGCTCAGATGATATCATTTAATGCTCAGACAATATCAACTAACACTTAGAAAACGTCTTATAATAATGAGATACCAGCATCTAATGCTATGTCTTACTAGTGTTCTTTCTAGATATCTATTTATTGAACCAATAATATGACCAGTTTCACCAAGCTGATATTTATTTGAATAAAATAAAAACAAATACATTTTTATTGTTGATTTTATAAAATAGAACATTAACATTTTGAATACATATATATTTTTGTATGTAATATATAAATACAAAAATATATAATCACAAGATGATTGCAACCATTTGAAACCAGATGGCGCATTTTAGATACATTCATTGCAGACAAGTTAAGACCAGTTGAGACATCTTCAGATGTTTAAATTATTGTAATATATAGTAGATCTTTTTCACTGAGCGATGTTGAAATTAGAACATCTAAATGGTAATAATTGAAACACTGATCTCAAGACCTTTGCACCTTTTCTATCTGGAATCAAAAACAATCATAATTAATCAAACTTAACTTTTTGGAAAATTATTTAATCAAATCAATATAAAAATAATATAATATTTTTAAACATGTACATATAATCAAAGTGAAAACATTTAAATATAATATTGATAATTAATTTGTTTATCAATCAAAACTATCTTTAAACTAATATTTAATGGTTATAGTATAATTCAAAAACCAACATCAGTAAATATTTAATTAGGATTATATTTTTAGCTATTTTGTGAATTCTTTTATAATATTGTTGTAGGCCTATTATATATATATATTTTCAGCCATACATGAATATAATAATTCACAGTTCTGCATTATTATTATCACATTATTATAGGCTAAGAATACTTTGCAGTCTGTATGAGGTTTTTTATTAACATAAATAGTAATATTATTTTATTGCAGCAAATAATTAAACTTATTTGTTTCATTTTCATTTATTCCTAATAGATATCATAAGAATATCAGAAATTATAATATTTTTACATCTATTTAAAACTTTTGTAATTATTATTTACTCCATGATACATAATATTATTGTACATCATACTATACCATAATTTATAATGTAATGTCTGACATTTAGACACTATTTGTAACTTACCATTAGATGTGTCTGACTGTTAGACAAATCTGACCATTAGACTATTTCTGTCTGCCAGTCAGATGATTTATAATCTGAGCATTAGACGCATCTGAGTTAGACACATCTAAGCATTAGATAGTTTTGTATCTGACTGTTAGATATGTTTTATCGTTAGATGAATTCAGCTGATGTTTAGATGATTTTTTATAGTGAAATTTACAAATTTTCTCTAAATTACAATTAAATTTTTATGGTTGTTTTTACTTTGTTTTTTATTGCTTATTATTTAGATATTAATCAATATATTTATTATTTCAGCAATCAAATCATCTTTATTGGATAATGAATGTAGAAGAAGTAAGTTATTTTTCATTAGTTGTTGCATTTTTAGTTGTCAATTAAATTAGTTAATCTACTTGTTTTTTAATATATTTTTTTACATTGCTCGATATATATGTTTATTATTTTATGTGGTCCTTTATGACAAGATGCAATTTATGAATAGCTAGAAGGATATAGAATAGAAAATAAAAAGTAACTAATCTCCATTTATAACTGGATAAATGTTTAAAAAATGAATATTTATTTAAAAACATTTTGTTATTAAATAAACACAACTGTATTTAATTTTATGTTTATAATTCTTTACCAGAATAATTAATCATTAATTATGGCACACAAGTATTGCACAATATGAGAGGCCAGCTCAGTCATTAGTAAACGAACGTTCACAATCTGATTAACTATGGAACTAGTCTGAATATTTAACAATACACTGAGAGTCATCTTATACATTTTAATCGTTCTCACAGATCTAATTAATCATTAATTATGGCACCAAGTGATGCACAGTATGAGAGGCCAGTTCAGTCATTAGTA
>JAUZND010034626.1:0-22232 GCA_034780555.1 Coelogynopora nodosa
TTTCACAGCAATGTCTGCATCTAAATGAAAATCAGCGGATTGATGAATGGTGGAACAGTTCAATGAACAATGAATATGCTACATTACATAAAGCTGCTTTGGTATTGCTTATGTGTTTTCATGGACCTGAAGTTAAAAGTACAATCAGTATTATGGGAGATATCTTAGATCCCCAATAAAGTGAACTTTAAGTTATCCCACAACATGAGGAATGCTTCAAAACAATATTGAGAAGAGTTGTTAAAGGCATCAGAAAATAGCCAAAAAACTCAAAGTATCTCCAAGTCTAAAGAAAAGCGCCCATTAATGCTGGCCACCATTAAAGCTAGAAAGAAACATTATCACAAGTTATTAAAACATCTGGCTGCTAAAAGGAAGTGTAAAGAACTGTATGAATTTCTTAAAATTACCTATATATTATATATGCATATGTATGAAATATAAGATACTCATAATGCACACCATTATAGTAACAAAATAATAGGTCAATATTTTTTTCACCATGTAGCTCTGTGGATAGTGCTGTGGGTGGCTATATTTCTGTATTTTTTAAATAGTACCAAAATCATGCCTGATTGATATAATTAGTGAGTAGAATTAAAAAGCTAATTCAATTACAAATTATAAAAACAAAGCTGCTCCTTCATTTTATATAGATATACTTAGGGATTAATAAGGGTACTCATAAATGCATTTGTGTAAAAAAATTAAATAGTATAATATATTAGTTTATAGACCAATTTGAATTTGGCCAAGAATAAGATAGGTAAAAGACCAACAACCAATATAGGTTATAATTTAAGTAAAAACCAATGCCTAGATGCCAATTACTTTAATAAAACCCAATTCTAAAGTATGCCAATTATGCCAAGTATCAGAAATAAAGCTAATATAATAAATAAAAATATATTGGCATCAGAATCCTGTTTTATTTCAGGTATACTTGGCATTAGCATTTGTTTTTGTAGAATTGGCTTTGGATAATATTCAGAATCATCACCAGGTTTTATTTCATGTAAACCTAGTGCCAATTCTGAATATTATTCAATAAATTTCAATTCCACTTTGTTTTAATATAATGAACTCCAGTTTCACTCTATTCTACTCTAACTATAACTCAAATAATCTTAAATTACTATTGCAAAGTTGCATAATAATAATAATTTTAGAATTCATCACAATACAATAGTAAATTTGAATTTATTATAAAAAAGAGTGGGCTATCTTGGAACTTGCACACCCTTACTGTATAAATTCAAATTTACAAGTGGGCAAGTTCAGAGATAGCCTATCCTTTTCCAAAATAAATTCAAATTTATATGGCAGTATGGCCAAGCTCTGAGATCACCTATATTCTTACTGTATAAATTTATTCCTGTATTATGCTGAATTTTCGAATTTATTACTATTAATATTTAATTATGTTACAAAAGAAAATTTGATATTATTTATTAAAAAGAGTTGGTTATCTCAGAACATGCTACTTTAATCAAATGTCACAAGGAATAGGTTAATTAAATAATAATACACATACTTCTGTAACTGTGGAATGCCATGGCAAATTTAAGTCTTAAAGTTTTTAAAAAGTTGCAGGTGTAATACAATGGACTAGAAAAGGTAAACATTTATATTATATTAATAATTATTTTAAATTTTTGCATTGTCAAAGCCTTAGATGATGCGCTCTGCTGAAGAATTATTTTCAGTAACTTGTATATTTAGTTAGTAGTATTGTAACATAGTAATCATTATGATTTACAACTTTACTAACCTGTATTTATCATTCATAGTTTTTTCACAAAACATAAGAATATTAAATACTTTTCATATATATTTAGTTATAATTCAATTCTTAAACAAAATTTAAAGAAAATCTCTTTTATGTAATAATTTTATTGGAAAGTTGTCATCAGAACAAAAAAGTTGATTTCTTGTTTATATATCTGATTATTTTACAAGTAAAAAGCCAAAACAAAGTCACCACTTATTCTCTATTCATCAGCATACATGCACAATCAAGCTGTTTAAATTCTAAATATAGTTTTGTAAAAGGTTCTATATATAATTTTTATTGTATTGTTTGTAATAATAAAATTTCTTTTAAAAAACTGTATAAACTTTAAAATTATTTATATTGATGTATCCAGTTTTCAAACACATTTTCTATATGCATAATATTTCTGTCATTTTTATACTTTGTTGCATGAATGTTAAATTACTATTGAAATTAAATGGAAAATATCTCTGTATTAGTTATCACCCTATGCAGTCAGCATTTTGTGCAGTTACAGTGGCTTAATTCATTAATATTACTGTAGCTGCTGACCCAACTGATATATAGAGTGTACTTTGTTTTACTTTAACAGGTGTTTCTAAGTAATTGGAATGCAGGACAATTTTAATATTATACTTTTATTATTTAAAAAAATGTAATATTAAAAATAATTTCATGGACACAAGTAAATACGGCTATTATTATATACCAAGTATTAACTAAACATAAAACAGTTTTGTGTAGCTACAAAACAAACTGTTGTTTTCTAATACCAAATGTGTTATATATACATAAATAATATAGATAATATTATTTATTTCTTTATTATCAATGTTATTATTATTTATTACATTTTTTATCCTATAATCAAATTTTATAAAAAAATATATTAAAAAGAGGTCACAATAAATACAAATTTGGTAGTAGAGATATTACCATTTTTTAAAAATTATATACACAATATTTTTAAAAAGGATATTCGTAATAAATAATAATAATAATTTTTAGTTATATTAATTACCATAAAATGCTTAAAAATGTTTATATTTTAATTTAGGATTGACCCATTATTATAAAACTAAATTAGTTTTTAAAGTGGAGGTTTTTTTTTAATGAACATGTTATTGTTTTGTAACCACTAAATTTTTGTAACTCCTGAAATTGTGAACTGTACACTTTTCATTTGAATTGACCTTATTTATATCAATAAAGTCTTAGAAAATATAATGTTACTCCTCCTCAATCTCACTCCCTATAATTTAACTTTCCCCTTTGAGGGTACTCTAAAATCTTCAAGAATTATGCTTTTCTGAAACCCCTTGCAGCTAAAAGGGAAACAGACCTCACAAACTCAAAACAATACTTTTTTAGCATTCAATATTTTTTATATAGATTATTTTAAAAAATTGCCTGTGGTAATATTTTTTAAAACCCATTGTTATCATTCTATTCTATTTTTTTACACATTCTATGTTATACATATATGTTTTCTATGTACAATTTTACAAAAACTCATCATCCAAATAAATAACTTAGTAAAATACTGAACTCATTTTTATTTGTATGTAATTTGTCAAACTTTAATGTTACTAAATAATTTTTAAGAAATTATATTTTTATAAAAAAATATTTACTAACAAATCTGACATTATCATACCTTCAATTTTATACTCTGTATAAACCCTGTATATTGCTAAAAAATTAAATTATTATTATTCCAATATTGTAGGGACCCTCAAATGCATTATTCCAAAATATCATTAAACAGTACAATCATTGTAGACTTGTACAATCACTGTATATCATTTTCATGCAATACACACATACATCATATTAATGGATTATTCAATTGAAGGACATTTAATTACAATTAAATTTAAATATTGATTTCTTATGTTATCTTTATTTCACAAATTTTCATTATACTTTTTTTCATTATATATATATATTTTAAAAATTGATGTAATTAATACAAATTTCTTTGCAAAATAACATTATCATTTTCTTTAAAATGTAGAAATATTTTCTCAAAACTCTGATAAAGGTGTAGTTATCAGCAAATATATAGTTTATAAATCAATTTTTGTTTCTTCATTTTCCTGATATTGTTTTTTATTATTTATTTGAACTTTTACAAATAATGTTGTCACTTCACTTTTTAGGAACATTAAATTTCATAATTCTTGATATGTACAATTTTATAATCGCCCTGTATTTATTGTTTTTAAACAATACTCCAATTTTTCAACCTCTCTAGGTAAATATTGTATTTAACAATATTTACAATTTTTCCAACTTCAAATGATAAAATTTCTTTAAATTACTTGACAATAATTGGGTTTAAATCGTATTAAGGAGGTAACTTTACTATTACAAATATGGGAAATTAGTTATTTTATGTGGGTTTTTATCTTTTAGTTTGTAGATTTTTATTTTGAAAAGATCTATCATTTTATAAATAACTTACAAATACTTAGTTTTATTGTCTTCGCCCATTATAATTCAGATATAAATGTAGGAGTGAATACACAATTACTTGGTTTATCAATCAGGATGTCTTTATAATGTTGCATTGTTCTAAGGCCTCTTTTTAGGTATTTGGTATATATTTTTTTAATTGAAGATGGAACGAGTTATATCAATATTATATTTATGTAATTATAATTTGCTGGTATTTTTTTTAAATAACTAAAAAAATTCATAAGGTTTTCAGGAGCACCATTTAAAAGTTTAAAATTGAACTATATTCACTGATTGTACCAACTAAACTAATAAAATCAAATCTTGTAATTAAGTTTCTATTAATTCAATTAATAGGTATACATAAATTTATTTATATATTTTCTTACTTCCCTTTGGAAAATTACTGACGAATTCTATTATAAATAGCTTCTTTATTGATGAATTTCGATATACAGTAACATAGTAATTAATCGACCAGTAAATACATCTGAACACAGGTTTCGGGGTATTTGCCCCTCATGAGTACAGAGTATAGGAATCAAACATGCGAACCAACCTACCACTAGGCCACATTCTCGCCTTTCAACTGTGAAGGGCTCATTTGACAAGTTAGACACAGTAATGACAGGCGAGGATGTGGCCTAGCGGTAAATGGGTTCGCTCACAAATCAATGGGTTGCATGTTCGATTCCTGCTCTGTATTCATTAGGGCAAATACTTATCTAAAACTTATCTAAAAGTGATAATTTTAAGGTGGTAAGCCACTGATTAATAGTATATGCCATATTATTTTTATATATATACTCTATCATTACTATCATAACTTGCAATATGACTAATCTGTATTTTTACTATACATATGTAATGATTGAGAACCATAAGGAAATTAGATATATTGCTCAGTCTTATTTAAAAATCGTAAAATCCAATGAAATGTTAAACTTTTTGTGGAAATTCACAACATTCTAAACAGGGTGCAATACTTTTTTTTATCAGAGTTACTGATTATATTATTGGGTGAGTTTTCTTTCAATTCATGTAACTCCCTCCCAAAGCGACATTATGTCAATTTTTATTAACAATTTATTATGTTTCCTAGTATATGGTAGTAGTATTACTTAAATTAATAAAAATGACTTTCTTATTTTTTTAAATATTTTTGTCCTCGGCTATATTTTGAATTAAGATTGTCCATTAATATCTATACTGCACATCTAACACGACTGCAATACCATTTTTTCAGAATAGAATGACAAATCCGTCAAAACTGCTCAAGGTTATCCTTCTGGGTAATGGAGGCGTCGGTAAATCTTGCCTGATGACGCGTTACGTTAGTAACCGATTTGATATTAACTCTTCACACACGATTGGAGTAGAATTTCTTAACAAGGAAATCATTGTACAAGGGGAGAAGTATACTTTACAAGTTAGTGAATGATTTACTATATTGATTCGATCCAAGTTTTGTAATTAATACAATTATAAACAATTGATTTATGCTATATTGTATGTATATAGTTTATTTTAATGTCAAATAAATTATGTGAAACCACTACTATGTCCTTCAATCTTTCATTGTCAACTCTATGTATACTAAGTATATCATATGAAAGAATTGCCTACTCATTTCATTAATACTATAGGCTTAAATAAGTGTAGGTATGTACTCTGTTAAACCGTGCACGTTTTAAAGAGTGCACTTTAAGGGTACATTTTGCTTATATTGTATTGAACATTTAGAACTCGCTTCTTTTCTTCAAATGCATTTGAAGATGATATTTTCCTATCAGTTTGGTGCTTTTGTTTGTATTATCCAGATCAATATATTTAATCGAAGTCTCAACTCATATTATCGAACATCTTATGAAGTGCTGCATAATTTGGATATCTTTCTATACATATTATAAAATCTGATTAATTAATGGATTGTTTCATATGCATTGAAAATGTCATAAATATATTTTTTTTAATTCTTCATGGTTCTCACGCTTCTGGAAAACCCGGAAAAGTCAGAAAATTATAAAATGGTTAGGGAGAACCTGGAAAAGTCAGGGAATTTTGTTAAAAACTATAAAAAAATATTATAAAGGAATATAGGGTAAATTATAAAATAGATATATGTTTGTATTTAATAGGTAAATAGTTTATTTTAATTTAATTAACAAAATATTATTTCAATTTTTAAGATTCTATTTTTACCTCCTTATTCCGCTTTGTTATTTTTAAATTTGTTATTCATCTACTACTGTTTCATTAGCATGAATAATACATTCACAGTAACTGTGTATCAAAGTAACAAAGTTTCTAAATATAGGTCTAAGTTATTAATGTAATTATCTTCATTGTAATTGTGAACTATTTGTGAACTTTAGCAGGTGTATGCTAGAGATCTTACTCACTCTTTAGCTTTTCATTTATTATGTCAAGATCAAAGTACATGATTTTTGTATCCTTAAAATTTAGTAAAATTATTATTAAAAAAATGATAGTAGGTTTATATATTTATACAAACATTTATATATATGTGCACTGTTAGATTTATATAAATAATGCATCTATGCATAAATGTGAAAAGTATAGGCATATAGATTTTATTTTCTGTTCTTTAAAGTCCAAAATTTGTTCAGTATTAATTTTTTAACGTTTTCACATTTTTATTTGTTTAATTTTAATATACTTAATTTATGTTTCCACAATTGTTTATTTAATTAATTGTATGAAATAATTAGATCAGATTAATTTTTTATTAAAGAACAATTACATTAATGTAACTAATAACAAAACTGTATACAACAATACCACTAATTAAAGAACCACACTAAACAAATTCTATATAGATCCCATAGATACTTTTAAATATTGACATGAAAGTAGTGGTCGCTCATGTTCATTTAAAAATCCTGTCAATTCTCGATGACAGTTTTTGTATTTAAATTGACGCTTCTTTTCTTCTATTTATAATGTTAGAGGACCTGTTCTTAAAAGCCCTTTGTGTTAGGCATACTACGGAAGGTATTTCTGGATAGGAACGGTTTTTTTGGTTAAATATTTTATAGAAAGATAAATAGGTGGCTATTGTAAAGCTAGTTAATCTATGATATTATTTTTAATCCCACTGCACTGCTATTTTAATTGTTACTATATAAGATCTACCGACTCATAAGTATCAAAAAGATTAAATTAGTATATTTAATTAACTCCTATATCCTCTAATAATATATATAATTAATGTAATGCTAATAAAATAATTTTTTTAAATAAAGGGTGACATTAGTCTCTCTTCGTAAACCATGAAATAATTTAAGAAAGGTACATTAAAATCTGCTTGAAGGTAATGTTATATAGTAACTTTTGACAAGGACATAATATAAGTGAAAATATAACAACTTATAAAGCATTAATATATCGGTAAGTCATGCCTGTGGAAACATGTTCCCATAGAACAAGAAGACATTTTTTTGTTAAACGAAAGTACAGCAAAGGGTGGAAAGTTTTAAGTAATGGTTTGTCAAACTCAACTGTGCTCTGACCAACATGTTCTCATCCGGGACAGATCTGGGACACGGCCGGCCAAGAACGCTTCCGATCTCTGCGGACACCCTTCTATCGGGGATCAGACATCTGTCTGCTCGTTTTCTCCCTGAACGACCTGGGTAGCTTCCGGGATCTCGACATCTGGCGCCGAGAGTTCTTCTACTACGGCGACATAGGTGACCATGACAGTTTCCCCTTCCTACTTCTGGGCAACAAGTGTGACGAGCCGGAATCGAGTCGTGTAGTCAGTCGGGATCAGGCGCTGGAGTGGTGCCGGGTAAGTGTGCTCCCCGCTCTCTATATGTTGTGCTCTGATATCCGTATCTGATGAATGGTTGTCATTTAATCACTATACTGCGAGTTGGGTACTTTTTTATCCTTTTGAACTACTATTCCAAGTTCATGGGAAGGTATCACTTAATTAACTCTGACAATATTCAGTGGTAGATGGTGTTGTATTCATTATTTGTATTTATAATGTTGCGATATTTTATTCTGTTAGTATGTAGGCCTACACATTTTATGTTCTATGTATGAGTGGTTAATTATTTCTTTGGTGAGCGCTTCGTGTTATACTTTGAATATATATTATTATTGTAACATGAATTATTATCTGGGAAGATTTTGGAGAAGAAGATAACTATACTCTGACTTCATCTATCTGCCTCCTTGATCGTGCGCAGATCAACGGCAGGATGGACGGTGACCGGGTGGTGGAGGTGCCCTACCTGGAGACGAGCGCCAAGGACGCCGTCAATGTGGAGGAGGGGTTCCGACTGGCGGTCGATCTCTGGCGGCGGATGGACAGTCAGGTTGCCAGAGGTATCCAACGAGATAGAGCCAATAGTGAGCATTCGATTACTTATGCCAGTTTCAAGTAGTAGCAGATAGGACAAGACATAAAAGGATCCTTGCATTTATTTGGAATTCATCTTTTTCAAATGTTTTATTTATTAAGATATATATTATAAATATTTAAATTAATTATTTATTTAAACACATATAAGAAAAATTATATCCCCACATATTTTGGACATTTTATAAAATCAATGGAAAATCGATCGTTATCACCAAATGAATATTAAAAAGAATAAATAAAATTGATAAAATTAATTTAGTTGATTTTATTGACCGGAAAATTTTGTAAAAATTCTCACTCATACCATAAAAGCAACACCCTGTAGCAACATGTTGGCTTGCGTAGTATTATTTAATTAACTTACCAATTCAAATTATTTACAACAGCATTTAATAATTACCGAACCACATTTTAATTAGCACAGTAGCATTGTTGATAGGATGCCTGTGTCACAGAGGTACTATATAAAACCTACTTATTGTGCTATACATTAATAAAATTCATAAAACTTAATAACTATTTATCACAACACTGCACAACTATAAGTCCGTACTATAAGTATGCTATCTGTAATATCGTTTTCACGTGACATCTTTACGTTGTAACAGATGTATATTTTATTTATCAAGAGTGTTATTTTTTAAAATTTAAAATGAGCTTTATTTTTTTAATATATATATATGAATAGCTTAATTGCATTACAACTATTAGCAACATTTATTTTGTAAACGCAATTATTTATCATGAGAAAAAAGGAGTTTTTATATAGTTTAAAATAGACTAAATATTATATGAATACGACTGTTGGTATGAAAATGAAACTATGTTAATTATTTGTAGTCTAAATTGAATATATTTTTCTTGAATTTCGTAATTATTTTAACCATTTTTTAAACTTTCCTCTTAGAAGTCAATTCTTCCACCATAAAAATATTTATATTTGAATAGAATTATTGACAATGTTGACTCAAACTAATTAATTCTAGGGATTTCATGTTTTTTTTAATTTAACCTAAATATTAAACTTAAACGTCAGCACTTGTCAACACGTCCATTCTTCGCTTTATGTTTATGTTTTGAAAGCTAATTAATTAAATAATTGTATTTGTTTTATTGTGTATAGGTCGTTACCAGTATGCTAATTGTAAATTAGTAATCATTGTCATTAGTCCGTTATTAAATTGTAAGTACCTAACATAATTCTGTTAAGTGTGTTACATTTATTTCAGATCAGCTTGGTGCCAGACTAGTCGATTTAAATAATCGTTCAACACGACAAGAAAAATCCAAGTGTTGCTTCAACTTCTAACGGAATTACTTGTTATGAGTCAAGGGCTGGTTACCTGTGTATGTATACGTGTACATATATATATATATAGACACATTTGTATGATCTAAACACATACTACATATAGCCAGTGTAATTCACACATATTCGTTATCTCTTAAATCTGAATTTCGTTCGTAAAACTTCTCCCTTACAATTTGTCTTTCTTTTGCGATTGGTTTCTTGTTTCTATTGGCATCGTATAATTTTTTTGAACTATATTCTTATTGATTTCTTATTTTATCCGAAAATTTTAATCGAAATTTATGACAGTGTATTGTTTAGCCTATTTAATAATAGCTAGCTATCATTATAAGATATTTCTCTATATTTACATTGTATTATGCAGAGCACAGTACGTTTGTTATATTAGATTAAAAATATATTCTATAAAGAGGTATTTGGTAAAAGTATATTTTTATCATATAACACAATTAATTAATGTTGATGTAATATTCCTGATTTTTGGTTGATGTTTTATTTCTATGAAGCTTATATAGAAAGCTATTTAGATTTTCATTTCAAACAGATAAAGTGTAACCTATTCTTATTACATTGGAAAATAAAGCAACTATGCAATTTAAGTATCAAAACATTTTTGCGATGATATTTTATTATATTAATACGGTATATTAGTAAATTAACAAATTTATTTATTGTTGTACGTTTTTTTTCAGAGTCTTTTTTTATTATGACAAATTATCTTGTGATTAAAAGTACATATACACACTGTGAAAGCCGTAGGCACTGACTATCAGCATTGAACTATATTATTATATAAAGGTATTTTTCCTTATTTATTGGTAACATTTATGCTGTTAATGATATTGGCACCATATTATATAAACCAAAACTTATCAAATTTACGTGGAAGTGTCTGCCATTTTATTCTTTTTGTTTATATTTTTTATGCTATTACTGCAAGGCTGCTTCATGTATATAATTTTGACTAATTATGTATATAACTATCTTTTATTACGGTAATGTTTATATGTGTGAGTTAGAATTTGAACCATTATCGACTACTACTAGACTCATGAGTTCATTTTGTCTGACATTGACCGATCATTGTGCGCAATGGTTACTTGTCGGTACACCCTGTTGCATTTTGAAGTTACAATTATTCAAAATCGTAATATAAATAGGAATATTAATAATTTAGTGGAATTTTTTAAGCTCATTTAATTAAAAGCTGAACTCATTAGCCCCTAAAAACCCATGGTGAGTAATATTATTACTCCGTTGATGTATATCATTGAGTAACTAATCATTGTTAATGTATTATTTTGGGGTAATACTAACTTTGAAACTGATAAAAAACACCGTAACTATTAGTGATTTGTGATAAATATATTGGACAATTATAATATAATATTGATTTTTATAATCCGATAATAGTTATAGCGATATTGAAAGAGAACATCATACTATTCTCACTTATGTCGAAGGTTATAATATTTTATACACAGTAAGGCTTCGATATCATTCGATGAATCCGTTAGGTTTTTACTGCTTTTTTATTTATTCAAATTTATTTGTTTACTATATCAAAGCAATCATATATTTTTGTTATAATTGTAGCTATATGATCTTGTACTGATGATATTTACAGATTTAATGTGACACAACCTAACCACCCCATTCAACAATCTTACTGCAGAACCAGAACTCTCTTGATAATTGGAAAATGTTTGTTAGTGTTTAAATATTAATTTATTAAGCGAATTATTTTAGGCTCCTTTCTATTTGTGTTCTTGGTTTCAAACTAACTTGTTTTGGTGTAATAGTAATGTATAGGCTAAAGTTACACTATTTCCTTCTTATAAAGTGTCTTCTGCAAATTCATTAAAAATATTATCCAGATCTGAAATGATAACTAAATTCTTCTGTGATGTGCCAATACTTCTCTCTGTACATATAAAGACTAAGTTAACGATCCTGCTTATATTTATTTTTTATGTGTTATCTATGCTATTATGCTTAGAATGTGCCAATTCTCCTAGAACTTTCATACATCATACTACCTATACCTACCTATCATACTTTCATTTATTGCTAATCAATTTTTTATTGATGTCAAAATCATACGAAAAACAGTGTTTTTGTATGTATGCCTAGGTGAAAACGCTATCTTATATTCACTTTCATATATTGATTTAAAAAGTAGACACTACTGTATTGCAATATTATTATTTCATCTAAATGGATCATTGTTTAATTTAACATTTATTATCAATATTTTTAATAATCCTTAATTAAATATAATAATTTTGAATGTTTTGTTGTTATATTTATAGTGTTTTTATAGATACAAAATATGGTAACTGCTTTAAGCAATTTCAATCGGTTTCAAATTTCATCAATTTTTTTGCAGAAACCGTTATTATAAACCCTAGTTCTATTGAACGTTTTTTACATAGTTCTACTGAAAGTGGTGATTTGAACCACCCCTACATAAAATGCATATTATTGTAAATAAGTAATTTTTGGGCTATTTATATAAATGCAGAAAACTACGGGTTATTTGGAGCTTTTCTTTACATTTATAATAGTTATATAGCAATGAAATATTAGCATACCTAAAGTCCCATACACATATAAAACACATGACATGTTGAGATGTGTGATTAAAACACACCTGAGGGTATCTATTTATTATAACTAATTTCTAATCTAAGGGTGGCGGTTTTTACCACTCTGAGTAGAACTAGGGTTAACCGTTTACAACAGATTAATAACAACAATGCTATTAGAAACTCATCTAGTTTCCGAAGAAAAATACAGTAATAAAAATAGTCATTGTTCTAAATTATATAAATTCTATAGGCACCTCTGGGGGGGGGGGGGGGGGGTTAATGACCCTCCTGTCAGTGTTATATTGCTTTGTGACTCCAAATAAGCTAAGCAATCTTTTTACAACGTAAAATAAACAAACTGATGAAATTATCAGTAGGCTATTTCTAAAACATATTTAGTCGATTACTAACAATTTCATTTTCTGTAATTTAGTTTTTGACGCTTATTGATAACTTTTATGACGTCATTATAATCCTTAAAAATATTATTTGGTGATATAGCCTTCTGATTGATCGTTTTCCCATAAACATGTTTGTCAAACAGGATCGATGATGATAGCAACGTACAGTTACAAATGCTTTCACTTACTTAAAGGTAACCATTTAAAATATGATACATTCTAATAACAAATATTTCTGTCCACAGTGGTTATTGTGAGTGCATTTCTGCATGGTTCAGAAACAGGACAACACTTTGTAGAATATTGAAAATATTTTTTGGAGTCAAGACCACACAGTTGTCATTTTCATCAGTTGAAAGCGATCCACAACAACATGCGCAGTGCTTGCTTAACATTATAATGATTACCTGGGAGGCGAGTAACCTAGGCTATATCTGGAAGTGCTAAGGTTCTATAAATTCAAGTAAACGACGGGTGAAATGGTCAGATCTTCTTGTGAGAATGAACAATAACAGACTTCTAGAGATTTTCGAATAAGAGATATATAAATGAGTCTTAGGGAGGTTATAATCAAGTGTTTTGATATTGACACCATAATACCTGGGATAGTATTTTTATTAATCGAACACAATATAGAGAGAGTAAATACACAGTATCGCTTTGATTTTTAAATCAGTAAGGAACGGGCTCACATTTTTTAAACAATTGGCTTAGATCGGATAAAAGGATCACCTTATCAAGCAGCTCGTGATATATACAAACTACAATTACAACTAATTAATAGACATGCATTACAGGCTTTGGATTTTTCGTAGAGTGAATATAATATTCCCACCAAAGCAAAATCGAATAGAAAGATCGATGATCATGATGGGAGAATATCTCATCCTGAATTGGAACCAAGTGAATTAAATAATAGAGAAATCCCCCTTAAATAACTGAAATTCAAAATTAAAACTGAATTAATTATAAAGAAACGGCGGGTAATTTATTATCGTAGCTTTTTGTTGGTTAAGATTGTTTGTAACATCTCAATTCATTTTTTAATTTTTAAAACGGTAAAATTAGTTATTATATTTTGTAATACATTGATATGTATATTTAACTGTAGTTTACACCATCGAACTGAGTATAGTCATGACATATTGTCAAGTCAAAATGTAACCGCGTTAGACTTTTATAAAAAACACTATTACCAAAATTATAAATATTGCTTTGGCTTTGCTCCCGAAAAAGTTAATTTAATCTAGGTATACGTGAAAACACATTTATTTCGACTAAAATATATTTTGCAAAAATAGTAGATACATTTTAGAAAGTTAGACAAGGAAATAGTAAAAAGATGTTATTTTTAATATTAAAAAAAAAAATTAAAGCAATATTGGGGGGGGGGCCACTGCCCCCATGGCCCCCTCACCCTGTTGCTACAGGCCTGTTGATGACTTTTCTATTACTGATTACTCTAACAAATTTACATGATAAGTTTGTCTTAATTTATATGCTATGACTGAATCAATTTTATCTCAATTATTTTTGTAGATATTTACTACCTTTTTTATAATGTAATAATAATATATATATAATACAATGTAATACTATATATTAAGAGATTATCTAAAGATGAATAAGGTATTAAAGTAAAAAAAAGGCCAATATTAGTTTATATTTATTTAAAAAAATTGTTTTAAGAGTCATATTTAGTCAGAAATATCAAATTTGTTTTCATTTTTAGTACAGACTACAGTCTACTCTGTCTAGCTAGAATTAGAACTGGTGAATTGCAACCAATTATATTATAATTAGTAGTATAAGTTAATTTTGTTAATCAAATTTTTGGTTTTAATCAAATTTTGGTTTTGATCAAATTTTAAAAAAAATCAACAAATAAAAAAATGTCAGATAAACTTTTAACACTATCTCTATAATGCTCCATACATCATATTGTTTTAAAAGTTAAAACAATAAATTAGTTTGTATATTTAATAAAAAATGTATGTACTAGTAGCAGTACTATTTCTTAATATATTTTTTCATTATTTATAAATTGCTAGCTAATACTTTGGCAGCTTATTTCTTATTTCTAAAATAATAATTACAATACTTATGAATACCAATGAGATGCTGGCCTAAGAAATAAGAGACTATTTAGTGAAAACGAATGCATTAAATGAAAAATGAAAAACCTTATAAAACATATTTATTGATTTAGGTATAAGTATGTGTAATTATTTTTATTCTTGGATTTAATAACATACCTTACTAGGGCTGACCATGTACTTGATAATATTTCTAAATATAAATATTCTATATATGAGTAAGTTATTATTTATATGTGCTATACATAATTTATTTATTGATACATTTTTTTACAGTTTAATTATATTTACTGTATTATAATGTTAATAGTATGTCTATGATAACAGAGTTCATTCATATCAATTTTAACTTAATTTATATACTACTTTTTTATTTATATTTTTACTACTTTTTATACAATCCCTGATGTTTACTTATTAAATAGGAGTTTTATAATATGTATTAGCAGTTTCATAATTCAAACAAACATCAATTTATTTCCATTATATAATACTTTAGTATTTTTCTCATTAATTGTATATTATGATTCTGTTTAACTATATATTAATATTTTTATTCTTGTTTCTGTTAATGCCTAATGATATTGCCTTAAGATATTAAGCTTAAAAATATTTATTACTGCATGGTGCCTATGAGTTATTATCTCCACTCAAAACTTGTACTGTTTCGCCATGTCAGCACTAGATTATTCTTATGTCTAGTAATATACAATTATTATCTACTTTATTTATTAATCCAAGTTATTTTTATCTTAAAATAAGAAATGATTGCCTCAGGCTAAGTCACTTTCCAACCATAAAATTCCTATGAAAAAAGTATTTTATGTAACTATAACAAGAAATGATTGTAAGAATGTAAGAAATGATTGCCTCAGGCTAAGTCACTTTCCAACCATAAAATTCATATGAAAAAAGTATTTTATGTAACTATAACATTCTATTTAAAAGATTCCATATAATGTTTCATTATAAGGTTAAATATAATCTTCCAAATTCCAAAAAATATAAATAAACAAACAATGTTGTATAATGTTTACATTTTGTTATTTGAAGGTAATAATTTGGTAAAAATAATGTCCTATTAACCATGATCACAAGTTCAATAATAACATACATACATTTAATATTGACTATATAGATAAATATGGCAGATAATTATAAATATGGTAATTATAAGTTGAAGAATATGTATAATTAACCCTTTCTAATCAGTTTATAGATGAAAAAATATTATATATAATGTATATACCTTGTAGAACTGATAAATAAAGACAGGTAATGTTCACTTGTGAGGAATGCATAAGGAAAACCACAATAAATTTTAAAGTGTATTACAATTAATACAACAGATCTGAGATCTCACCTTTCACCATGATTATGCCTTTTTGATGAAAGTTTAAAAGCTGGGATCTTTTGTAATTATTGTAATAAACTTTATATTTTATTGTGGTTTTTCTTTTGCACCTCGTAGAACTATGCCAATCTTTAAATATGTAGGTGCATATACACTAGTGTTATTAATGTACATTTGATGTATAATCTTATACTGTGTAATAATCAGTTTATTATTGTGCTCAATATATATTTGTATATTGGAAATCTATATATGCATATAAAAAATTGCACAAGCTCAAAACAGTATTGGTGCTCAGACTTCGGCAACATCTTCTATATAGTTGTATCCAGATCTACTTATCAAAAAACAACAGATAGATAATTATGTTACCATTATATGTTTGGACAAGACAATTTTGAGGATAATGATGATTGTCAATATGTGATAATATTATAGATTAGAACACATGATTTAAATATTTATATAATAAAATATTACAAACAATAAACATGCAAAAGTTACAAAAAAGTGTGAGTTCAACTAACATGTGTCCAACAAATATTTATTTTTATATATTGTTTTACAAAACTATATTTAGAAATGCATGCAACATTGACATTAGTTCTGTTGCTTATAAAAGCAGGAATTAAATCAAACACTGATGCATAGTTATGTTATTTATTTAAAAAGTGATTAAAATTGTAATTATGTATTTATTGGTATTTACATATATTTATAATTTATTACATATTTTATTTTCAGAAATCTATATAAATAATTATTATGTTTTCAGTTATGTGGATATATTCAGTGCTGCCACTCCCTATGTTTTATTTGTGCAGAGCATTACCTAATTACAAATTTATTACATTTTACCTGCTTTACATTTTTTTGATCTTAATTCTTATTTCTTTGTATGAATGTGGCAACACTGATATATTTATAATACAATAATAAGGAACTATCGACTGTAATTGTTTTATAAAAAGTAATGTTTTGGATGTTATAAATTGACAATATTATAATTATAATTAGTACATTATTTTCATGGATAGTGACAGTTAATAGGGAGTTTTGAATATGATATGACTAAAAGTATTTTTTATTTCTGAAAACAATATTTACTTATAAAAAAACTTAAGGTTAATGTAACTGACTCTAATTAACTTTTTTATGAATACTATTTATTAATGTTTATCTTTTAGTTGAAATTTCATCTTTATTTTTATAAAATGGTAGTATATATTTAAATTATTACATGTCAACAGTCCAATAGTTAGCTTTAATACTATGATTACTATTATAGATGAATACTTTTTTAAAGATGAATACAATATGTTATATTGTTTGGCTTAGTTGTGCCCTTGTTAGTTATTGTGATGTTTTATTTGTTATTGCAACTTTTGTCAATCATTTTATACCCTTTTTAACTATCATACATTTATTATTTATAAATATATTTATAGTAAAAGTTTAAAGGTATATAATCAGTATTATACAATACTTATATGACAATAATTATTCATAGCCTTGATTAGAAAAAAATATATAAATGTAGGTTACATTTTTTTACAAATAATACTTGTATTAATAGTCATTTTCATCTACCTTATATAATTGTATATTCAAATATTCTCTATTTTCCCATAAATATCTTTGGAGTTCTTTACCTTTGTTCTAGTAATTTTTTGGGCATATTTAGCACTATACAAATTTAGTAGCAATTAATGATTACAATTTATACATATATATAATTTCTATTTATAATTAGTATGATATCTATGATATGATCATTAGGAAATGATTTTTGTTAATCCAAAAATAATTTTATCCTTATCTTTGATTTATATATACTTAATTACCAGTCTCATAGTTTCTAAAAAAAATTTAGCAATAATCTGGGAGAAATTTGTGTCAAAAAATATAGCCTATGTATTTTACAATTTTCATATATCATTTTTAAAATTATTATATATTTTCTGTTTTTTGTATACTGTATGTTTGATTAGTCTCACCAAATGTATACCATAATAATATGTGTGTTATGATAATCTATAAAATTGTTTTCTGTTACCATTATGCATGTGTAACTTATGTAGAAAGTATCAATAAATTTTGTTAACAGAGTATCTTCCTTCAAAATGTAAGTTTTTTCTAGTGTTTTAATGCTTTTTCTAAAATCAAAACAATTGTTTATTTCTTTATATAGAAATGCACTCTAATTCAACTTATAGTTACAAAACTTTTAAAATCAAATCTACAAATATGATAAGCATATTTTCATGCATTTCACCACATAACAGTGTGTTTTCATTGTGCATAAATTAGACAGCACTGAAGTGTTTACTAATATTAGTCATTTAATCATTTTTATTAATATATAACTATTGTTTTCAGCATTGATTTCTGATTATTGAAGAAATGAAAGGAGGAAATGTGCCTTATAAAAAGAAAAAATTATATTTATATTACTTATTTTCTTTGGTAGATCATTTCATTTTGCTCACACTCTTCAAATATGAAACATTTGTTTAGATATCTTTGTATATATAATTGTTTTCGTATTTTATACATTTTTAATATTTGTTGTTTTAAACATTTATAAAATTTTTTTTATTCAACAAACGAAATTTATTTAATATAGACAACATATTATTTCTTTATAAAAATAACACAAGTAGAGACTAGTTAGTCATTTTAACAATGTATATTATATATCACTAGGATTTTTCACAACTTCATTGTCATAATTGAAATAATTATAATTTTTAATTGTGGTATATTTTATCATTTGTGTACTATTACTCTAATTTATGGTTTCTCATGTAAACTGAATAGGAGTTTTCTATGAAAATGTAAAGAATGTCTTTATTTAGCCTATAAAAATTTGTTATGAGTTGATTGGTTTTTTAAATGCACTGATATTGTTACCACTATTCTAGAATATGGATTTTGATACAATTATTATATGACATATATAGTGAGTGAATTGTCATAACGTTTTGTTAACTTATATTTTAATTGAAATGTAAGTTATTAATTGTTTGTTCAGTGTTGTCTATATTTTTTAATGACATTTTATATATGGCTGCATTGATTAAAGTCAATTAAAAAATATTCCATGTATGTTTGGCCATATTTAAACTTATTATAATCTAGTAATCTCATGGTATACAGATTAAGTGTTTACCCTGGTAATTATTTGAAAGCATGTAATGATTTTCAAAATATTTAAAATGTTTAATATCAGACACAACATATTGCCCAAATTTATTTTATTATTCACAAGCACACGAATCATCATTCAGTTAAAATTTTCTGCCACCTTTTAATTTATTAGAACCGTTTTGTTTTTCATTAACAATTAACTCTGAAAGCACTCGGTGTTGTTGGAAGCTTATCAATCAAATTATGAATTATTTAGTAAAAATAACACCTAAAAATTGTTTAAAACGGGTGCTTTTATATTTAATTATAAAGCAGTAATGGCATTCATATTGTTAATATTTCTGCACTATTTCTGTTTTAAAAGAATAAACTAATAACTATCTAAGCTTTTGTTACTAGAAATATTTAATAATTATCATCGAGATTTTTTACAGTTTTAATATGTAAAAAGATATAACTTATCCCTCTAGCTATCTGTAATGTTCATTATTTTTATCAGTAATTGATTTTATTGCGAGTGTTATTTGCATGTAACAATTATTAAAATTAAATCCTTTTTTTAATATATATTTTATATCTACAAATATCCTGGTAGTTTGGGTTAAATGTTAGGATGTCGGAAAAATTTGAATGTAATTTTTATATAATTACTAAATTTATGCCCCGTATATAATTTTGGCTTATCACTAGTATATGTATGACTGTATCTTGAAATCCAAATAATGATATAATCAGGTAAGAGCTTCATAAATACAAAATTTATTTTAGCAGATGCTGCAATTTACGAAATAGACTGCATTATTCATTTTTATAACCTATTTTTACTGATCTTCGGTTATAAAGTTATGTTTCAATTTTCTCGTATTTAATTATTTACTTATAGGATCTTCATTGTGATTAACCATGAACAGAACTTCACGCCGAAGTTGTTACTCGATTGAAAAAGTGCTCGAAGAGGTTCAGGCAGCGCGAAGCCGCGAGCAGGAGATCCACACATCCATTACTAATATAAATGAAATGAAAACAGATGGAGAGACAGAATTTTGTCCCGGTATTGTCCACCTTTTAAAAGACAAATTTTCACAACTTTCCAAACAACGGCAGGAGGAAAAATTTGGTCTTTCATTTGGACAAGCAGTTCAAATACGATCAAAGAGTGTAACCAACCTATCAGCACCAGACACTGCGTTAGAATCATTTCCTTCGTCCAACCGTGATAATTCGCGATTTAACTTTAGAGCATCATCTGAAAATTTATTATCGGGTAACCATTCTCGGTTACCGGACGTTGTCAAGGGTGATGGATCAACTAATAATTCGTTTTTCAATGATCGCACATTTCGGTCTCGAAGTCGTACTCCTGAAGATGAAAGATTATCTGATTCTTCCAGGGCAAGCAGTTTAACAAAAGATAGGGGTGATTCTATACAACCTTTAGTAAAAAGTGTCGCACATAATGATATTGAAGAACTAGACGAACTTCCAATTAAGAACATCGTCTCGGCAACTCGAAGCATTTTTGAAAGTCTCAATGTTTCTTCAGATTCGACCCAACCAGTGTTACCCACAAATTTTGCTAGAAGAGATTCTGATGATGCCTATTCACCTTCAATACGAATTAGAGACCCTCATACCAGGACATTTACATTTCCAGCTAAACAACCAGTTGTCTCCTCTAAGCCATCCCGTAAACTGAATGAAACACCGATTGTTGAAAAGAGAGGGAATTCTATAGAATTTAGAAATGGGATCGGTTCTATAGTTGTGCCACCGAAGAAGTTTAATAAAATAGAACAGCCAGTATCAGTAACACTTGTTGAACCGTCGCCTGCAAATGAGTATGTTCCTATGGCTAGGGTAGCCGCCACTAGAAAATCTTTTCAGAAAGCAGCTCAAGAATCTCCCAACAAACCCATTGTTTATAACTCAAATATTCTACCCAACTCGTCAGTATCTCGCATTGGACTCTCAAAACCAACAATTCCAAAATCATCAAAAATGCAAAGTGACAAACATTCTTCTTGGAAATCTTGGGAAGACATTCCTCTACCTGCCAAAAAGAAAACATTTATTGATGAAGCCAAACATGTTTTAATCAACGAAGATGACCTCAAAACTAGTCGGCGAACAGGTAAATCGTGGATTTTTTCCACAGACGTGAGTCATGTGTCCGCTCAGGGATCTGTCGCCATCCAAGTTGAGTCCTCGGCGATGCCGCCAGCACCAACTTCCAGACACGACCAGAAGCCAACAATGACACCGGAACGACTGGCCCAGCAGACTTTTTGGGACAGCTATCGAACCGAAGAGGCCATTAGTCATTCACCCAGTAGTGATTTGGTGGCAGAAGCGCGCCTGCTTATGGCCGCCGATGAAGAGCAGGAGGATAGTGATGTTGAGACAACTGGCGGAGAGGTGCGCATCATTTCCGCTGTTCGTTCTAACCTGAAGAGAGATGCTACAAAAAAGTCGGTAGGTTTCATAATATATGATATTATTTAAAAAATTCAACAGTGTTATTTAGTTTATTATATATTAATATTTTAAAATTGGGAATATAAATCATGACAAATATGAACGCATAGATCGTTTTTGGTTTGACTTAATTAACACCTTAATTAACGCCGCTGAGGGTCCTAAGTCCCGCACCTTATTTAGTTTCTACTGTATCTCTTTGGGTCATCTTCTACTTTCGGTC